>JAQZBX010046068.1:0-20871 GCA_029593785.1 Cabassous unicinctus | reverse complement strand
AAAAAAAAAAAAAAAAAAAGAGAGAGAGAGACTTGGTATCAAACAAACTCAAATCTGACTGGGACTCATGCCCATGTTAATCATGTGCTACATTTAGCTTTATAGTAAGTTTTGATTTTCTGGTAATATTAGTCCATACTTTTTTTCCATAATTGTCTTGGCTAGAGGTTGGCAAACTATGGCCCACATGTCAAGTCTGGCCCACTGCCTGTTTTTGTAAATAAAGTTTTATTGGAACACAGCCATACCCATTCTGGTTGCTTTTGTATTACAAAGGCAGAGTTGAGTAGTTGAGGCAAAGTCTATATGGTGTACAAATCTAAAGTATCTACTATCTGGCCTTTTACAGAAAAGGTTTCTTGACCCTTAGTCTTGTCTATTCTAGGTCCCTTGTATATTTATATGTAAAAATTCTGCTGGAATTTTAATTGAGATTGTATTGAATCTTCAGATCAATTGGGGAAGAAATGCCATTTTACAATATTGAGTTCTCCTTTAAATGAATATGAGGTATCTTTCCAATTATTTATGTCTTTTAAAAATTTCTCTCTGCAATGTTTTATGGTTTTTAATGTAGCTTTTGTACATCTTTAATAGATTTATTCCTAGGTCTATGATTTTTTGATACTTTTATAAAAGACATTTAAAAACATTTTATTTTTAAATAATTGCAGACTTAAATGTTGCAAAATTAATACAAAGAATACTGTGTACTCTTCATCCAGATTCCTTAGATGTTTACATTTTACCACATTTGTTTTTATCAACTTCTCCCTGCTCCAACACACATTATTGGTAAATGGTATCATTTTAAATCTTATTTTCCATTGTTGCTAATATACAGAAATAAAATCGATGACCTTACTAAATTCACTTGCTAATTCCAGAAATAGATTCTTTGGCTTTTCTACATACATAATCACGACATCTGTGAAAAATGACAACTTTACATCTTCCTTTCCAATCTTCTTTTATTACTTTTTCTTGCCTTATTGCACTGACTAGGACCTCTAATAATATGTCAAAGGGAAGTGGTGAGAGTAAACATTCTTTTCTTATACTCAAATTCAGAAGAAAAATGTTCAATATTATACCAGTAGATAGGATGTTAGCAGTAAATATTTTGTTGATATTATGATAAAAAGTATCAACAAAATGCCTATAAAACCCAAATGCGCATCAAATAAATTTACACAACAATTAAAAAGAATGAGTAACTGCTTCATTCAGCAATATGGTAAATCTCACAGATGTAACAATGAGCCAGAAATAAAATTCTGTACAATTCCATTTATATGAAGTCTAAGAACAGGCAAAACTAATCAAACTAGTGATTTCTAAGGCAAAGGATTGACAAGGAAGGGGCACAAGGGAGCTTTCTGGGGAGCTGGAAATGTACTAATCTTGATCTAAGTGGTGGATACATATTCACTGAGCAGAATATATACAATTTATATACTTTAATAAAAAATTTTAAAGTTGTGCTTTAATAAATTCTCTGTATTTTTATGTGGAACCATAGTGTTTCTATCAGCAACAGCTGTTATTTTCAGCTGGTCTACATGCCTCCAGCTTACCTTCTCAAACTTCTTTTCTTTTTTTTTGCCCTTGCCCTGGCCAGTGACTATTTATTCCAGTTTTTAAATATCTCTACCAGCTAAGTAGATGCGAGGATTTTATTTATAGTAGTTTATGTTAGTAAAACTGTAGACTTTTGAATTATGTTTTTGTAAACTGCCTTTGAAAATTCTGATACCTTCCAGGGGTGTCACCCACACAGCTTGAGAATCACTGGTCCACCCTGGTACCCTGATGCTATTAATCCTTTTGAAAAAGGAAAAAGAGTGGTCTTCCAATGATGTATTCTTGGTAAATTTGTGTTTGTTCCTAGATTACAAGGCACTTGCAGATCATCTGTTCAAAGATGAATCTAGAATTTTTCCAGGGAGCCATTAAGCTCCCTGGTGGTGAGAATTCCCCTTATTGAAAATCAGAATGTACAGACTATTGGCATCTCTCCCACATGCCCAGGATTCTTCAAAAATCACTAATAGTGGGTCCATTATTGTTAGAGGAACATACTTTTAGTTCTCTTGTACCTGCATCTTCCAGGCCTGAAGACTAGGCTCATTGAAGCCTCATTGGTGTTCCCAGTACCTACTGCCCAGTCTAAGGGATGAGAAGGAGGCGTGTAGTTCCCATTTGCTGTTTGCCTCCCAGCATTTACCCACTGCCAGTTCCTCTTTACAGAATCTGTTTAGGGATCCATCTGGTTCTAAGAAGACCGACTGCTCTCACGGCTCTCCCAGCACTAAAAGCCCATGAAGTAGACTAAGCTAATCGGCACACACTGTCCTTCTGTCTACAGTGATTGGTTCAGGGCTGGGCATGTACCTAAGCCTGTCCAATCAGAGGGAAGCTCCGGACTTTCACAGGGAACCGCGAGACAATTTGCTATCTTGAGAGGTTGTGATGAGGAGCAAGGGCTTGGGAAGAAGCCAGCCACGAAGGAGGGTAGACCCAGACACTTGCTCTCCTGACATCACAAACTGGTAAAACCCCATCTGGACTTTTATTTACTTCAGTAAATTCATTCATTCATTCATTCATTCAGGCCAGTTTGAGTTTGGCTACCTGCTATTTGCAACTGAAAACATCCTAATACCAAAAGGCAACTGATGCTGAGACATTACTAAGTGACAGGCACTGTGACCAGCACTTTATAACCACTGACATTTGTTATGACATCTGAATGAAGTAGATACTACTCTCTCCACTTATAGATAAGGAAACTGAGGTTGTGAGAGAGAAAATGACCTGCCTTAGCCTGGAATCAGAATTTGATCTTACCTCAGTGTCATGTTCTTTCCACAAGTTGTCTCTCTCTTAACCACCATGCCCAAGTGTGTTCTACCCTCTCTGATTTGAAGGCAGTCTTCCTGGTGGAGACTGACATGAAAACAGATGTTGAATAGATCTGCTTTCTTCTAATCACTCCTGCCCTTTGTGTAGCATAGCATCCCCAGAGCTATTTTCCATAGAACAGTAATGTCCTGCTAGCTGTTAATAGGTATGCCATAAAAAAAAAAAAATTGTTTCATGGTCAAATTAGTTTAGGAAATGCTGCTCCATCTTGCGATTACGAGTGCGTTAGCATGTTTAAGGCTCTGATAAATCTTGCAGTAATGAACCCTGCTTACCTTCGTTTAACCCAGAATTTCCCAAACTTATTGCTTACAAAAACCTGTTTTGGAGGAACGCTTATTAAGATACTGGTGAGATACTGGTGTTTGCTGGAATATTAGTTTGGGCAATGCTGATGTAGTGGACCAAACACTAGGTTAGGTATCGGAGACTGTCATCTAGCCCTTACAAAGTCTAATTACACTTTGATGTATCTGAGTAAAATAGGCCAGTAATCCCTTCCTGCCTCACAGGGTACTATGAGAATTCAAATAAGATGATATCTGTACGAGAGCTATAATAGCTAATGAACACCTGTTGTGTGTTCATTCTAGCATTGCTTAAACACTGTGTACTTTGATTCATTTAATTCTTACTACAACCCTCTGAGGTAGATTGTGTCTTTGTACTTGAGGGAAATGATACACTTGAGGGTCTCATAGTCTCTAAGTGGAAGACCCAGGATTTGATCCCACATCTCCTAGGCCTAGAGCCTTAACCACTGCTCTGTTCTGCCTCTCAGCTTTTTATGCTTTGAACATGATCAGGAGGTCCTGTAACAGCCTTTAGTGCATTTTCCAAGATTCCCCTCCTTCAGCACTTCAGCTGTCTTGCTTCTACTTTGGCCACTTTAGCCCAAAGATAATCTTTGAACTCCTACACTGTGCTGGAATTGCTTCTGGAAATTCCATGTTGACACACCAAGGCATTTCCACCCAGGGTGTGGGCACAACTTCAAAATAAATGACATTGGATCCCAGATCAAAATAATATGATACCGGATCCAATATCTGGGAGGAAAGAGGAACCTCACTCTGCTTTGCTCATGGCAGACCCTGCTTGGAGGCCAGCATTTTTCCCCTTTAAAAAATTGGGGTATAATTTATATGCAGTAAAATGCATGAAATCTAATTGCATGGATTTTTTAAAATATATTTTTTTATTTATTTTTAAAAGATACTTAGATTATATAAAATGCTACATAAAAAAATATAAGGGATTCCTATATGCCCCACTCCCCACACCTCCCACTTTTCCCCACATTAACAACTTCTTTCATTAGTGTGGTACATTCATTGCAATTGATGAACACATTTTGGAGCATTGCCACTAAGCATGGATTATAGTTTACATTGTAGTTTATGCTCTCTCCCACTCAATTCTGTAGGTTATGGCAGGATATATAATGGCTGTATCTGTCATTGCGATGTCATTCAGCATAATTCCAAGTCCTGAAAATGCCCCCATGTTACACTTCTTTTTCCCTCTCCCTGACTTCAGCACCTCCAGTGGTCACTGTCTCCACATCCATGATATAATTTCTTCCATTGCTAGAATCACAATAAGTTGATAGTAGAATACCAGTAAGTCCACTCTAGTCCATATTTCATTCCCCAATCCTGAGGATTCTGGGATGGTGATGCCATTGAGAGGGGGCTTCGATCCCATATGGCTGATGGATGGGACTCTCTTGCTTGCAGTTGTAGACTCTCTCTGTTCCTTAGTGTGGTGGTTGCCCATCCTCACCTCCAGTGAGGTTGTCCTGGGTGAGTCCAATGAATTGCAGAGTAGGTGTTGTAACTCTACTGAGGCTCAGGGCCCAGATGGCATACAGACAGTCCAGAGATTCAAGTCTCTTGGATGTACACCTACCATCTCCATAATTGCATGAATTTTTACGTAATTACACACCTGTGGAACCCCCCCCATCAAGATATAGAGCATTTGTAGTGTCCAGGAGGCCCCCCCGTGCCCTATTCCTCATACTCCTCCAGAGATAACCACTATTCTGAAATTCACCATAGATTAATTTTGCCTGTTTTTGGACTTTCCACAAATGGAATCATACAGGGTGTACTTTTTTGTGTTTGGCTTCTTTTACTCAACATTATGTCTATGAGATTTGGCCATGTTCTTGGTTGTAATAGTAGTTCATTCCTCTTCAATGCTGTATAATGGGGGCCAGCAAATTTTTCTGTAAAGGGACAGACAGCAAGTATTTTTGACTTTGGAGGCCATACAGTCTCTGTTGCAACTACTCAACTATGCCATTGTAGCTTGAGTGCAGCCGTAGACAATACATAAATAGATGTGGCTGTGTTCCAATAAAACTTTATTTACAAAAATAAATAATTTTTTTAAAAAGGCACTGAAGTGGTAGTGCCTCCAGTTTTGTGATAGAAGTAAAGGCAAATTTAACGAGTGCAGCTTGAGTACTGACCAATCAGAATGGTATTATGACTAACGAAAAGGGACACAAACCATAAGTAACCAAAACAGTTCTCTCTATCCAGAGAGGAACTCACCTTCATCCAATTTGCTGCCAGACCATCATCTGTTCTATTGCTCTGCTCTGTACATTTTACAGACTTCCTTGCCAAATGGATTCCTACCAGTGGAAATCAGTGGCAGAAGACTCTAGAGTGTGAGGAAAGGACAAGTTAGTCCTTTCCCCCTTTCTCTCTCTCTGCCTTGGGCAGCAACTCTGAAAATTACCTGAGTTCCAGCTTCTGCCAGAAGGCATTCTGAGGTTATAGATTCCACTGTGTGGCCTCAATTTCATTAAAACCACCTCTTTCCTTTTCCCTTATTGCTTAAAAATGATAGCACCTTCCTGCTACTGTTTATCTCTGGGTTGCTTCATCATCTACCGACTGCTTAGTCTTACCTTCACCTGTGCATTCAGATCCCTGTATTAAATTTCTTTTGTTTGGTTTATCTAAAAACAACAACAACTTTATTTACAAAAACAGGTGACAGTCCCAAATGTTTAGAAAATTGATAGACAGACCAATTGATTGATAGATTGATAGAGTAGATGGATATAAAGAATGATACAGCAAATGTGGCAAAATGTTAAAATTGTTGGATCTGTATAGTTGGGGGAGAAGGGCTTGTTGGAGTTTTCTTTATAGGTTTTGCATTGTTTTTGCACCTGTCCTGTAAGTTTAAAATTATTTTAAAATAGTTTAAGAAAATAAATTAACAAAAATAGGTGACAGACCAGGGGCGGATGTGGCTCAAATGGTTGGGCGTCCGTCTCCCATATGGAGGGACCTGGGTTCGATCCCCAGGACCTCCCGGTAAAAGAAAAAAAAAAAAAAGAAAAAATAGATGACAGACCAGATTTGGCCTGTGGGTTGTAGGTAACCGACCCCTGCTATATAATAGTCTCTTATCTGAATGTATCACAATGTATTTAATTGTCCATTCTCCTGTTATGGGCATTTGGGTTATTTACACTTTTGGATATAATGATAAGTGGTGCTATGTGTTTTAGTGAACATATGCACTCATTTTTGTTGGGTAAACCTTAGGAGTGGAATTGTTGTATCATAAGATAGGCATATATGTGCATATATATATATGTAACTATAGTAGATACTGCCTGCTTTTTCTTTTATGGACCCCAGAAGAGATTATATTCTTGAACTAATCCATTCCTGTGGTACCCTTAGATTCAGTTAAGGGAACTTTTGATTAGATCACCTGATCAGATAGCTTTGATTGGAACATGTCAGTGACCCAGGTTGGGTTTCTGCCGTCTTACTGGAGCCTGATATAAACAGAGACACAGAAAGAAAGAGAAGAGAAAGAGAGCCGCCACTGTTTTTGACCCTGCCATGTGAGAGAGAGGACTTCAGGAATGGCGGAGATCGGCTGCCAACTTGCATTGCCACGTGGCAGGACTCCAGAATCTGCTAGCAGATGACCTTGGTGAGAAAGCATATCTGATGGTTGGATTTGGACATGTCATGGCCTTGGAACTGTAAGCTTTTACCCCAAATAAATTCCCGTATAAAAGCCAACACATTGCTGATACATTGCATTGGTACCAGGAGAGTCAGGGTGAACCACAGCACTTTAAAAGCCAGCCCCAGCTTGGTTTCTGCGAACACCAGGGTTTTGATTGGGGCCGACCTGTCCTCTATAACCTAATGTTAAAATAGTTTTAGTTGATTAGTTGATAAACAAAAGTGCCCAGTTTGTTTTGAAGTGAAAACAAAGGCTGAAACTGTAACCAAGAATTAAGAATTAACAAATGATTATGATTACTGAAACACTATATAGATGCTTTCTCTTTTCTAGTATATTAAGAATAGCCAAAAATTATTCCCTAAAATTACTGAAACTCCCTAGACTGACCTTACCTTTGTCTATGGTTATATTCAGAACTAGGCCCACCCTTGTGTATACTTACCATTGTGATAAGTATATCACTCCCCCTCCCCCATTTGAATCTATATAAAAACTCTGTTCCCCTCTTTCAGGGAAGGCAGATTTGAGACACCCCATCTTCTGTCCTTCCACTGGCGTTAATAAACCTACTTTCTTTCGTGGGCATTCCGGAGTGGACTCCAATTCATCTGTTCTGGGAAGGAACCTAGAGGGACCCCTGTGGGGTTTCCTTCAATTTGGCATCCCAGGTGGGACCCCATGACCTCTGAGGAGATTGCTGCCTGGTGGAATCCTCAACCCTTGGGGTTGGACGTCCACTTTTCCAGTCCAGCTGCTGCAGGAGTCCTGTTATGTCCAAGGCCTGAGGAGAGGGATCTTCTGCCCTGAGCATCACGGATCCTGAAAACAGCAGGTCCCTGAGACGTCAATGACCTCAGTGAGTATAAAGTTAACTTGGTTTTGGGGTGACAGTTTAAATTTCCTGCTGAAGCTGTAAGCAGCAAGCCCGCACTTGGTTTTTAGGTTTCTAGTTTTGGGGACAGAACGGGTCTAAGATCTGTGGGTCGGAGTCCAGCCCGGAGACCCTTTGCGGTCTAATAGGGAGCAGCCCTCAGGTATTGGAGACCTCACCATTGGGTCCGTACTTAAAGAAAATATACCGGAATTAGTTGTACTCATCTGAAAGTCGAAATGAGAAATAAGCAGAGCTCTGAAGTAAAGAAAATTATTGTTATGAACCAATGCCTGAAAAGAAAAGGATATTTTTGTCTAAACCGTGTGGCCCTAGTGCAAATTAGAGAAAGATCTTCAAAGAGATCTTTGAATATAATGTTATTTTACAGTTAAACTTATTCTGTAAGAGAATGAAATGAAATCACATATGTACAATGTTTTATGTCTTTGTGTCAGAATAAGAATTTGCAGAAGAGGGTGCAAAATTATGATTCATACTAGGAAGTTCCATATTTCTGTGTTTCTGTTTGTGTGTCTAACTAGTCTATTTGTGTCTGTCTTGTTTTTTCAACGTATATCTTCATACTTCTGGATGGTAATAGCAAATTAACAAATGAAAATTCTTAAGAGAGCTCTATTCAAATTGCTAAAAATTAAATATATATAAATATATGCAAAATGAGTACTCCTGGAGCCCCAAATTAGAAAAGCCAAGCAGGATGAAAAGGTCAAATAGAAATCTAACTAAAGAAACTATTTGAAGGGAAAAAAACTGAAAAGGCTTTTCCTAGGCTCCTTGACCTGCCCTGCCCTCCAGGGCCTTCTCCTAACCTAGACTGAACTCAAGGCTTTCATTAAAACCGGTTGAGGGAGCTATGGGGGAAGGGCTGGGTGCAATAAGATGGGGAGATATGCGTTTCGCTTAGAATTCTGTCTACTAGGCCTGGAAATGAAGAATGATAGAGTCAGAGGGAATATTACAGAGTAAACCTTGTTTTGTATACTTTGTCCTGTAATTTCCCAATTAAAAAAAAAAAAATTAACAGCCTTGGGATGAGAGTAATGAATAATCCAGTTGCCAAATTTCAGTAAGTAAAGAAAGAGTCCTTGAAAACTATGAAAAGGTTTTTCTAGATTATGATTGAAACAAATTAAACACTTATATTTTCCAGAGCCTGATAGTCAGTATGCTTTTGAGGTTATTTATAATTTTAAGGTATTATGAAAACAGGGTTTTTTAAACTCCCATGGAGGAAAAGAAAAAAAGAAAAAATTTCTTTCATAAACTATCATGATTTTAATTTCATTCTACTTGGCGTAATCTCCCTAGGTTTATACAGATACTAATAAGTTAGCATTAAGTCTGTTAAATCTTTAAGATGATGAAAATGGTAAGTTTTTGGTTAATGAAATCAAGTTATTATTTTTACAAACTCTTTTTGAAAATCATTGTTTTGTAGGAAACTAGTTCAAAGATCTTTTTGGTAACAAAGTATGAAGTATGCAGATGTATAAATTATGTACAATATGCTTTATTGAAGAAGGGAATGCAGTTTGTCCTAAAGTGAAATGACTTAGCTTTTCACAGAACAGAATGAAGAGGTAAGATGAGACTTAAATGGATATGGAAAGAAGTAGAAGCTTTGTGGAAGCTTGTTTAAGGGAGTGTGTTTTGTCCTAAGATAAAATGTCTGGTTTCCATAAAATCAGGGCAGGAATATGTAGGACAAGACCTGAACAGATGTGAAAAGTTGTAGAGGGCTGGTGGAAGTAAATTTCACTTGTTGCTGACTGTAATTTAATAAGCTTATTTAAAGGTGAAATTTGTCTTAAGGTGTAGTGACTAGTCTATATGGTTATAAATGGTTGTAAGAGGTTATAGGAAATTATAGGCTGTAGGAAGTTTGTAAAAGCATTTTCTAAACTGAGGGATTTCAATGTAAATGGCTGATTCTGGGAAACCATAACTAAGCAGAAATCTATGAGTTGATATTAATAACAAAAAGTAACTTTATATTAGAGAAGCCTGTCAGCTGCCACCTCAATCTGTTATGGTCAGTGCTAACTAGGATTTGTTTGCGGAAAGGTGGTATACTGATGCAAACTAGAGTTTGATTTTGTCTCTGTTAAAGTAACACAGTTTTCTTAAATTGATGGTCTGTTTTGAGTGGAAGGATATAAAAGTCCTTTTGAAATAATATATAAAGGACAAAGAGTCTGTACCTTATCAGAATGGCTTCTTATACTTAATGTTGGCCTTACCATATCCTTAATGGTTTAAAAAAAATACAGAGCCGCTGCTATTTTGGAAGTTAAGTCTTTTCCTTACTATTTTTCTAATTTACTTGTCACTGTGATAAATAGAAGCCTGTTTAAAACATAATATTCAAACCTGACAACTTTTAACATTAAAACAAACCCTTAAGGATATCTTTCATTTCAAACTGCTACAAAGAATTTATTTCACCTTGTAAAAAAATGAGGTGCTAAAATATATACGTTTTCGATATATTTGTATTTTAATTCACAATGGAAAAATATATCCCAAAACTGGAAACTCTTAATACTTGTGTAAACTATGGAAAAGTTTAAATGGGATGTTATTTTGACAATGTTTTAAATTTTAGTCACATTTTATTCTGATAAGAATTTTTATCAAGGTGTTAAACTTTTGTGCTTTTTTTTTTTTTAACTAGCTGTCATAAAATACTCTGCATAACCACAATATTTATATCCTAGGATTATTGTGAATGTGTAGATTTATGTTTATTACTACGGGAACAATCATCTATAAAATAATATTAAATCCAGTATTAGCTGCCTATTTCAGACACTGAATACTTGCAGAGATCCGTGTTGCATTTACCACTGAAGTTTTTAAAGACTCACCCTCATTGCTGGATGTAAATATTTTCTTAGGGTGGGAATATCAGTGTTCCACTAAGCAGGTGATTACAGTAAGTGGTGCTAAGGATGGCGATGGGAAGATAATCTGGATGCCACTGAAAATCTTTAGGTTTTCATAGATTTACTAGTGTTTTCTGGGACTGCTGAAGTGTCTTTTTGGTAGACAGTATCTTTCTAAAAGAGAAAACATGAAGGAGAAATTAAATGTGTACATTTCCTCATTACATTTGTGAACACTGTGGACCTTACATTGAACAGTGCAAAAGCTGCTGGTTTTTCAATCTGAAGTAAAATACCTTCAAAAGCCTTGAAAAATCCGTTTACTATATTATGAGTTACATGAGCAGTGTTTGGGAAGTGCTGTACAAATTGAAGAATTTTCAAATCCTCTGTTGGTTAAATCTGTATAAGCAAAGTATATGTTGTTTATATATTTAGGGGCTGTGTACAATTCTTAAAGACTTAAGCTCTCACTGTTGCTGTTCTGTCCTAATGCTGAACTGCCTGGTGGTATTGTCGGTTAAAGTTTAAGTTATTCTTAGAAGAACATAATATGTTATGAAAACCATCAAAATCCCTTATCGGTTACACTGTTCTGCTCTGATACTTCTCTAAAAGAGCATGCAGGGAAATGGATGTGGCTCCAGCAATTGGGCTCCCATCTACCATACGGGAGGTCCCGGGTTCGATTCCCGGGGTCTCCTGGTGAAGGCGAGCTGGCCCACGTGGTGAGCTGGCACAACAAAAAGAGACAAAGAGGAAAGACAGTGAGAGACACAACAAACCAGCATGCTGAAGTGGCTCAAGCGATTGAATGCCTCTCTCCTACATCAGAGGTCCTGGGATTGGTTCCCGGTGTCTCCTAAAGAGAAGATGAGACGAGAGGACAAGCAGACACAGAGAACGCATAGTGAATGGACACAGAGAGCAGGCAGCGAGCACAAAAACAATGTGTGTGGGGGGGAGGGGAATAAATAAAATAAACCTTAAAAATAAAAAAAAAAGAGCATGCAATCAGCTCGTCTTCAACAAAAAGGGACTTTACAGGAGAAGCAAGGCAAGTCTGTAAATTATGTTTTACCTGTTGAGTAACGTAATCTTGGTAAAAGTGTAAAAGTAAAACGGAACAAAACTTCTTCTGTGGTCTATAGTTAATGATCTCTAGAAACAGCTTTATTTAAAATACTCAGAAGGAAATTAAGGCCTGGAGTGTAAGCTCTTGCAGCAGTCACATTTATTCCTGGGCTCTTATCTCTAATTGTTATTTCTAAATCCTGGGATGCTTTACTCTTTGTTTATAACCTTATAGCTCCCTAGAATTTTTAAGTGCCTGCATGGCACCTGGAACTCAGAGCTCAAGTTAGCCAGCTCTGAAGGTGCTGAAGAGCAGCATGAATTCTAAAAGACCAGCCCAGCTAAAGAAGCCAAAGAGAGAATAAAGGTAAATGGGATAAAATACCTTATTCACAATGTTTTATCACCTTAGCTAACAATGACAAACTGCAACATCAATGTTTTGGACACAGAGTAATGTTAGCCAGCTGAGGGCTGGGGGCAGGGAAGAAGCCCCCTCCTGACTCTAGCCCTTCTGGGGTGGCATGGAGGGTGGAAAAAGGGGAGATGACCCAAAACTACCCTTCGATTCCCCAAAAACGGCCTCCCCATCTCATACCCGGAGCTGTGCTCATCTGGCCAGGGAGCACCTTCCTCAGCTGGACAAGTTCCGTTAAGGCAGGTGCTGGCCAGAATAGACAATTACAGTCAGCGACTGCTCAAGATGTCACCATTAATTAAACTTTTATCAGGCAAAGTGCTCCTGATATAAGGAGAAAACTCCAGAAATAGGAAAGGGGATTAGGCATACATATAGTAGAGATTTCCTTTAAAGTTTTTCACAGCTGAGAGTCTGTTCACACTGTTGTGCTGAAAACAAACAGACTTAAAAGGGGTGCAGAGCAAGTCTGCTGGAGCTAAAATTGCATTAATGCTGGAGCAGCAGCAAAAGAGGTTTCCCTTTGTTTCAAGCATATAAGCTGCTCCCCCAGCTGGAAGAGGTGAACTGGGGGAGCAGCTTATATGCTTGAAACAAAGGGAAGGTGTGGGGAAATGGGAAGGGATAAAGGGGACACAATTATACTTAGTATGTGCATGGGGGGCTGTTTGAGCAGGGTGTCCTTGAGGCCCAGTTTGTTAATCAGCAAGAGGATGTTGATGTAAGATTGTGGCCAACTGGTGAAGATCAGCAGACCTTGCTGGTGTCAGCTTGAACTCTTTGTTACAGTTCTTCTTCCTAGGCTGGAGCAGGGTTTTTTTTTTTTTTATCAGCACCACAAAGGAACATTGGTATGTCAGCCTGCTTCAGTTAACCTGTTTCTTCTTTATAATTCCCTGGATAAAATAGAAGCTCAAGCAAATCAAAATGGTTAGTAAAATCATTTATCATTCCAATTTCACATTCCCTCCTTTTGGTTGAAGGAGTCCTTTGCCTCCCCAAAGACCAAATATGGCTAGTTTGGGGCTCTACAGACTGATACTCTAAAGCTACAGGGGACAGAGAAAGAGTCTGGTGGCTTTGAGGCACTGTGTGACGAAGTTGGTAATGATGCAGATGAAAACAAGTCCAAGGAGAAGGATGATGATTAGCATGATCAGTAGCAAGACCAGGGAATACAACCAAGAGGTGTTAGGCAGAAACCCCTTCACTGATTCCCATATGTTTCTTGGTTGCTGGTTTATGCTGTGAAGCCATTTGATTTGTTTGAAGATTTCCTGGATGTTGGTCTTGATTTGTCCAGTGGTGTTGATCCAGGTTCAACAGGATATGTTGGCAACAGCACAGACGCCTCCTCCTTCTGCCAGTAGGTACTCTAAAGCTAATTGGTTTTCCATAGTTATGGCTGTGAGGAAATTGAGAGAGGTAGTCCTTGCAGGGCTTGCCCCGTTTCTTGGGCTGTGGCATCAAGGTTTGCACTGAGGTTCTGGATGACGTGTTCTTGGTATCCAAAACCTATCCAGGGGCTGAAAGTCCAAGTCCAGGCCCTATTCCAGCAAGAATTAACTGATAGCTCTTTTATTTCACCTTGGAGAGGTAAAGTTATAAGGGTGGAAGTTGGGGTCTATTACAGAGTCAATTGTGCATTGTCCATTGGGCTCTGGGTCAGTGAGCAGGCAAGGAAATGCTACCGGCCTTAGAGTGGTATTGCATAGGAAGGCAAACCTGAGGGGAGAAAGAGAAGTTTTTGGTCCATGAGGGAATCTGAAACATTTAGGAATATCAGGTTGACTTTGGTGAGGACAGTTGAGCAAGGTTTGGTCCAGTTTAAGAGTACTAAGGGGGCACTTTCTGGTCCGGGGTGGGGGAATCCTATTGACCTGGGAGTTGCCAATGGTTTGACCTGCTGAACTGATGGTGCAGATAAAAACTTTCATGTCATAAATAAAGAAACAGGGGAAGGGGGTTTGGTTGGGAGGGAGGTAGAATGAGACTCCTGAAGGGAGGTGAAATGAGTATCTCCTGGGAGGCCAATTCCATTGCTGGATCATAATAGGGACTCCCATTGGGAGAGAGCGGTGCTGGAAAGACTAGGAAGGGGTATTCCATAAATAAAGGATTGGGTTACCTGAGGGTTGTTATGAAAAAACCCAGCAGTCTGAGAGATTAAGCCCAGAGGTGATAATTTGGGACATGTTAAGGATGAGGTTGTTTTCCAGTTGTAGGTGTGGTGGTGGAGACAGAGAAGGAGACAAAAGAATAATGTAGGGGTCCTTTTAGTTACACAGTGGGATTAGGGAAGATGATGTTTACTACAATCTAGATAAAGGCAGTGGAACTAACTGCAGGGAAGAGAAGATACCAGAGTTAACAAGGGTCCCTAGGGGATGTTCTTGCTCTCATGGAGAACTATGCATTAGTTAAGAAAAGAAACAAAAGGGATTTTAAGTCCAGGGTCTTGGGAGAGGAATCTGCCTCAGATGCCGGCTGATTCTGGACACTGCGGAGCTTCAGGATCAGGTCTCCAATGCTTTCAGTGGTCCACACTGGTGCTGGAACAATAGGTGAATCCAGGAGTCGATTCCTCAAAGCTTTGCAGCAGTGGGGGTGTGTGATGGTTAGGCTAATGTCTCAACTTGACCAGGTAATGGTGCCTATTTGTTTGGTCACAAAACACTGGGCTAACTGTAAAACAAGGACATTTCATGGACTTTAATCATCAGTGAGTTGATTGCATAGATGCCTGATTACATCTATAATCAACCAATGAGATTGCCATCAGCAATGAGTAACATCTTATCCAATCAGTTGATGGCCTTAAAAGGGGAAATGATTTCAACATTCAGAGAGAGAATTTCCAGCTCTACTTTGGACAGCCAACATCTCCTGGGAACTCATCAAGGACCTTCACTGGAGTCCGTGGTTTGCAGCCTGCTCTGCAGAATTTGGACTTGTGCATCTCCATGGTCACATGAGAGAATTTTATAAAATCTCATACTATTTACAGCTATCTCCTGTCAGTTCCTGACTAGAGAACCCTGACTAATACAGCTTAGTACCAGGAGTGATTCTTGAGAAACAGAATCTTAAAAAATGGGATTTCTGAAGTGGTTCTGGGAGTTTTGCAATTGGCTCTCTACGCTAATTAGACTCAAGGGCACTAATGACCCTTTTTCCAATAATCATGAGGCCACTGATGGTCCATGGTGTGAGCTGGCAATGGAGATACACAAATATCACCACTGGATTTGACTACTTCCATGCTTATAAGAGGCAAGGATCTGGATGAGAGTGTTTTCAACACCTTGACAGAGCTTTGTGGAGTCAAAAAGTACAATGATGTTGGCTGGCTGTTCTTAAACACTCTGGATACAATTACAAAAGAAAAGGTTGAGCTAAAGGCTTCAAATTTGCAACATAAACACGGCATGAATGATGTGAAAGTTTCTATGTGTGCTCTGAAAATCTTATTTCATGCAGCCACAGACTTGAGATCTCTGAAAACCAGACTCACAGTCTCATTGTATAAGTAGCAGATTTACAATGGAAACTAAAATCTCAATCAAGTGAGGGCACTGATTGGAAAGGAGTGGAACCCTGAGGATTGGGATGAAGATATATGGGTTGATGATGATATTGAAACCCTAAATTCTGTTGAGACTTTGCCAGATAAACCTGTGATGGTCTGCCCTGTGGAGACCACACAATATCAGGCTTGTATTACCCAGCCTCCAGCCTGCCCCATGGAGTCTGGACCTCCTTCCAGCCCTGTGGCAGGTCCCAGCCAAACTCCAGCCACACTGCCCAACCTCCATCCTGCCCTGAGGAGTCTGCCTTCCAACCCCTGCCTGAAGAGATTAATCCTGTCTCACCAGATGAAAATGCAAAGGAATGCTCTGAGGCCAGAGGCTTGCAAGACGTTTCTAATCCTTCTCCTTACCCACCCCACCATCCCTCTTCCCTCAAAGGTGAAGTACAAAGTGTGATTCATGAGGAAGTATGCTGTACTCTAAAAGAACTGCATGAGTTTTCCAATTTATATAGACAGAAATCAGGCAAATATGTGTGAGAATGGATATTAAGGGTATGGGATAACAGTGGAAGGAATATAAAGTTGGTTCAGGCTGAATTTATCAATATGTGCCCGCTAAGCAGAGATTCTGGATTCATTGCTGTAGCTCGAGGGGTTAGAAAGGGCTCTAGCAGTTTGTTTGGGTGGCTGGCTGAAACATGGACCAAAAGATGACCTAGCATGTCTGAGGTCGAAGTGCCCAATTTACCCTGGTATAGTGTAGATGAGGGGGGATCCAAAGGCTTAGAGAGCTTGGAATGCTAGAATGTATTCACCATTTAAGACCTGCCCACTCACCCCAGGAGTGTCCAGAGGACACACCTTTAACCAGGACTGTAGGGAATAAATTTGTAAGACTAACTCTATCTTCCCTGAAGAGCTCTGTGGTTGCTGTCCTCTGTAGGCCAGATATTACTGTGGGAACTGCTGTCATGGAACTAGAATCCTTAAACACTGGGGATGATTGGATCTCTGGCTGGTAGAAGCCAAGTGGTAGTAGTTAATTACCAAAGACGAGGTAGGCGTGGCTACCACAATGAAAGGCAGACTCAAAGCAGCAATCAATAGTCTGAGTCACAAAAGCTACAGCATTGGGGTACCTAGAAGTGAAATAGATGGGCAGTCTACTAAATTCCTACTTAATCTGTGTAAGTAGAAGAGTTCTAGGTCAAGTGAACAAAACCCTAACTTGAATTACAGACACAGAGAATCACGGTCCCTCAATCAGTTCCCAGACTTGAGACAGTTTATAGACCCAGAGCCTCTTGGATGAGGGGAAGGCCAGGTCTCTTTGGGGAAGGAATCTGTTATATTGCCAAAAATGTATACTGTTAATCTTCCTCCCAACTTTCCCCCAAAGAGACCCATGAACTTTTTCCAGGATAACTGTGCACTGGGGAAAAGGAAATGATCAGACATTTCAGGGATTATTAGACACTGGCTCAGAAGTGACATTAATTCTAGGAGACTCATATAATCACTGTGGTCCACAAATCAGAGCAGGGGCTGATGGAGGTCAGCTGATCGATGGAATTTTAGCTCAGGTCTGTCTTACAGTGGGACCAGTGGGTCCCCGGACACATTTGGTGGTTATTTCCCCAGTTCCAGAATGCATAATTTGAATATACATACTCAGTAACTGGTAGAATCACCACACTGGATCCCTGACTTGTGGAGTGAGGGCTATTACAGTAGGAAAGGCTAAGTGGAAGCCACTAGAACTGCCCCTTCCTACCAATATAGTAAATCAAAAGCAATACTGGATTCCTGGAGGGATTGCAGAGATCAGTGCCTCCATCAAGGAGTTGAAGGATGCAGGGGTGGTGATTCCCACCCCATCCCCATTCAACTCTCCTATTTGGCCTGTGCAGAAAACAGATGGATCTTGGAGAATGACAGAAGACTATCGCAAACTTATCCAGGTGGTGACTCCAATTGCAGCTGCTGTCCCAGATATGGTATCATTGCTTTAGCAAATCAATACATCCCTGGTACCTTCTATTGATCTGTAAATGCTTTTTTCTCAATTACCATTAGTAAGGACCACCAAAAACAGTTTGCTTTCAGCTGGCAAGGCCAGCAATATACCTTCATTGTCCTGCCTCAGGGGTGTATCAACTCTCCAGCCCTATGTCTTAATATTGTCCACAGGGAACTTGATCATTTTTTCCTCCCACAAGACATCACACTAGTTCATTATACTGTAATGGCATCATGTTGATTGGAACTAGTGAATAAAACGTAGCAATGACTCTAGACTTATTAGTAAGGCATTTGAATGAGAGAGGATAAGAGATAAATCCAACAAAAATATGGGAGCCTTTTACCTTGGTGAAATTTCTAGGTGTCTAGTGGTGTGGAGCATGTTGAGATATCCCTTCTAAAGTGAAGGATAAGCTGTTGCATCTGGCCTGTCCTACAACCAAAAAAGAGGCATGACACTTAGTTGGTCTCTTCAGATTTTAGAGACACATTCTTCATTTGGGTGTGCTACTCCAACCCATTTACCGAGTGACCAGAAAAGCTGCTAGTTTTGAGTGGGGACTGGAACAAGAGGAGGTTCTGCAACAGGTCCAAGCTGCTGTGCAAGCTGCACTACCACTTGGACCATATGATCCAGCACATCCAATGGTGCTGGAAGTGTCAGTGGCAAATAGAGATGCCATCTGGAGCCTTTGGCAGGCCCCTATAGGAGAATCACAATGCAGACCCTTAGGATTTTGGAGCAAAGCCCTGCCATCCTCTGGAAATAACTACTCTCCTTTTGAGAAACAGCTTTTGGCTTGCTATTGGGCTTTAGTAGAGACTGAACGCTTAACCATGGGCCACCAAGTTACCATGGGACCTGAGTTGCCTGTCATGAGCTGAGTATTATCTGACCCACCAAACCATAAAGTTGGGCATGCACAGCAGCACTCCATAATAAAGTGGAAGTGGTATATATGAGATAGGGCTCCAGCAGGTCCTGAAGGCACAAGTTACATGAGAAAGTGGCCCAAATGCCATGGTCATCATTCCTGCCACATTACCGTCTCTTTCCTAGCCCACAGCTATGGCCTCTTGGGGAGTTCCTTACAGTTGACTGAGGAAGAGAAAACTTGGGCCTGGTTTACAGATGGTTCTGTATGATATGCAGGTACCACCCGAAAGTGGACAGCTGCAGCACTGCAGCCCCTTTCTAGGATGTCCCTGAAGGACACTGGTGAGGGCAAATCCTCCTAGTGGGCGGAACTTTGAGCAGTGCACCTGATTGTTCATTTGGCTTGGAAGAAGAAATGGCCAGAGGTGTGTTTGTACAGTAATTCATGGACTGTTGCCAATTGTTTGGCTATATGGTCAGGAACTTGGAAGGAACGTGATTGGAAAATTGGTGACAAAGAGGTCTGGGAAAAGGGTATGTGGATAGACCTTTCTGAGTGGGCAAAAAACATGAAAATATTTGTGTCCCACATGAATGCTCACCAGAGGGTGACTTTAGCAGAGGAAGATTTTAATAATCTAGTGGACAAGATGACCCGCTCTGTAGCTAGCACACAGTTTCTTTCCCCAGCCACTCCTGTCATTTTCCAATGGTCTCATGAACAAAGTGGCCAGAGTGGTAGAGATGGAGGTCACGCGTGGGCTCAGCAACATGGACTTCCCCTCACCAAGGCTGACTTGGCTAAGCCACTGCTGAGTGCCCAATCTGCCAGCAGCAGAGACCCACACTCAGCCCCTGATATGGCACCATTCCTTGAGGTGATCAGCCTGCTACCTGTTGGCAGGTTGATTACATTGGACCACTTCCATCATGGAAGGGGCAGTGATTTGTTTTAACTGGCATAGACACATACTCCGGATATGGGTTTGCCTTCCCCGCATGCAATGCTTTTTCCAAAACTACCATTTGTGGACTTACCAAATGTCTTATCCCCTGCCATGGCATTCCACACAGCATTACTTCTGATCATGGAACCCATTTCACAGCAAATGATGTGCAGGAATGGGCACATGCTCATGGAATTCACTGGTCTTACCATGTTCCCCATCATCCTGAAGCAGCTGGACTGATAGAATGGTGGAATGGCCTATTGAAGACTCAATTACAGTGCCAACTAGGTGGCAATAACTTGCAGACCTGGGGCAATGTTCTCCAGGAGGCTGTGTGTACTCTGAACTAGCATCCAATCTATGGTGCATTTTCTCCCATAGCCAGGACTCATGGGTCCGGGAATCAAGGAGTGGAAATGGGAGTGGCACCACTCACTATTACCCCTAGTGATCTACTAGGAAAATGTTTGCTTCCTGTCCCTGCAACCTTAAGTTCTGCTGCTCTACAAGTTTTAGTTCCAAAAGGAAGAGAGCTTCCACTAGGGAACTCAACAATGATTCCATTGAACTGGAAGTTAAGGCTGTCACCTGGCCACTTTGGCTCTGAATCAACAGGCAAAGAAGGAAATTACTGTATTGGCTGAGGTGATTGATCCTGACTATCAAAGGGACATAGGACTGCACCTACATAATGGAGGTAAAGAAGAGTTTGCCTGGAATACAGGAAATCCTCTAGGACATCTCTTAGTACCCCATGCCCTGTGATTAAAGTCAATGGAAATTTGCAACAATCCAATCTAAGCAGGACTAACAATGGCCCAGAACCTTCAGGAATGAAGGTTTAAGTCACCCTACCAGGCAAAGGACCACAGCCAGCTGAGGTGCTTGCTGAAGGTAAAGGGAACATGGAATGGGTAGTGGAAGAAGATAGTGACAAATGTGAACTTTGACCACGTGACCAGTTACAGAAATGAGGAGTATAATGGTCATGAATATTTCTTCCTTGTTCTGAGTATGATTGTATATGTACATAAAACAAATATCTTTATTTTCTTCCCTACATTTTCCCCTTATCATATGACATAAATTGTATTCGTTTCATGTTGTAATATTTATGGATGTCAAGTTTAAGAGTGAATATTACCCAAAGACTCGAACCCTATTCTGGAGGGAATTAGTGTGTTCCCATTTGTACACAGGACAGTTGAATATTGTTAGATGAAAAAAAATATATATATATATATATATATATATGTCTGTTATTGTTTTTATTTAG
>JAQZBX010046067.1:0-14903 GCA_029593785.1 Cabassous unicinctus | reverse complement strand
CAATATTCTAAAATACTTAGCCAGTGTAATGAGGCAAAAATAGAAATGAAATATATAAGAATTGAAAAGGAAGAAATTAAACTGTGTTACTAAGAGATGACAATTGTGTATGTAGAAAATCTGAAAGAATCTACAAATAAACTATCAGAATTAATAAGTGAATTTAGCAAAGACTGTGGATATGAACTCAATATAAAAAAATTTAATGTATTTCTATACACCATCAATAAATGATTAGAAAAATTAAAAATGAAAAATTTACAATAGCATCAAAAAGATCAAATACCTAGGAATAAATCTAATGAAAGATGTGTAAGACTTACATTTCAAAAACTATATGAGATAATTGAGATAAATTAAAGTAAAGCTAAATAAATAGAAGGATGTGCCATATTTATATATTGGAAGACTCAAAACGACGATGTCAATTCTTCCTAAATTGACCTATAGATTCAATGTAGTCCCAATTAAAATAAAATAGCAGTTTAATTAATATAAGCTGCCAAGCCGATTTAAAAATGTATAAGGAAATGCAAATGACCAAGAAAGTAGTTAATTCAATCTTAAAGACCAATTTGGAGGGCTTATTCTACTATATATCCAGATTCACAATAAAGCTACAGTAATTAAGACAACATGGTATAGACATAAAATTAGACCAAAACACCAATGAAACAGAATAAAGTGTCCAGAAATAGACACAGATATATCTGGACACTTTGTTTATGACAAAGGAGGTAGTATAATGCAGTGTGAAAAGGATGGTCATTTTGTTAAATGGTATTGGGTAACTGGATACTATATTGGATAATTGAAAACTGTATCAGTTTGGGTTCAATGAGAGAAACAGAAGAAGTAGTATATATCCATATAAACACACACACATGCACATACAAACAGAGTTATTATAAGGAACTGGCTTATGTAATTGTGGGGTCTTTAAGGCAGGGAGTCAGGAAGAGAACATCTTCAGTAGGCTGGAACCCCTCAGTCATGTGCTAAAACATACATACAAAAAAACAAGAAGTGATGGCCAAGGTAAAGGAAGAGATTAAAGCATTAGAAACCATCAATAAGGAGGATCACACTGGGACATTCCAAACAAAGATTTTAAAAAGTGGTCGTAAATATGCTCAAAGAGCTAAAGGAAACCATGAACAGAGAAATAAATGAAACCAGGAAAACAACAGATGAACACAAAGAGAATATAAATAGAGAGAGGGAAATTATGAAAAGGAAACTAGCTGAGTTGAAGACTACAATACAGAAATTTAAAATTCCCTAAAGGAGTTCAGCAGCAGATTGGAGTTGGCAAGAGAAAGAATCAGTGAACGTGAAAGATAAGACAATCGAAATCATTCAGTCTGAGGAGCAGAAAAAGAAAAGAATGAAGAAAAGTGAATAGAGCATGAAGAACCCATGGGACACCATCAAGCATACCAAAATGCACATTGTGCAAGTCCCAGAAAGAGAAGAAAGAGAGAAAGGGACAGAGAGAATTTTCAGAGAAATAATGTCTGAAAACTTGACAAATTTAATGAAATACATGAATATACATATCCTAAATTCTCAATGAACTCCAAACAGGATAAACACAAATAGACCCACACTGCACCATGTTATAATCAAACCACTAAATGCCAAAGATAAGGAGAGAATACTGAAAGCCACAAGAGGAAGGAAGGAAGGAAGGAAGGGAGGAAGGGAGAGAAGGAGGGAGGCAAATGTGACATATGTTAAAACTGGTGAATCTGTGTATCTGGGGGTGGGGATATGTTGGAGTTCTCTGTATAGGGTTTGAATTACTTTTACAGCATTCCTGTAGGTTTGAAATTACATCAAAAGAAAAAGTTAAAATAATAAAATAAAACACATTCAATTACAATGAAAACAAATTATATCAAAATAAAGGTATCCAATTTAAAAAAGGAGGGGGAAAGAATGTCTATATAACAATGAGAAAAAGACAGATAACCCAATAGAAAATTTAGAAAAACTTGCACATGCAGTCCACAAAGAAGGATTTCTAAATCACCAATCAAGCTATGAAAAAATGTTCAAGGAAATGCTAATTAAAACCACAACGAAATACCAAGACTCCACCTCCACTAGAATGGCTAAAATGGAAAAGAAAAACAATTTCAAATGTTGGCAAAGATGTGGAGTAACTGGAACTTTGAGATCTTGCTGTGAGGAGTGTAAATTCATACAATCGCTTTAGAAAACTGTTTGGCAGTGTTGGGGATTGAATCATGTAGAAACCAGAATCTGGAAGAAGCCAGAAGCAAAGCCAGAGAGGAGAGAGAGATCACCTTGTGATGGAGGACTGCCATCACCAGAATGCTACTGATTCTTGGAGAAATCATGGTCTTGCCAATATCTTAATTTTGGGCTTCCAGCTTTCCAAAATTGAGGTAATAAATTCTTATTGTTTAAGTCAACCCATCTTGGCAAACTAAGACAGGCAGTATCTACTAAAATTAACTATATCCATACCCCATGACCTAGCAATGTCACCAAAAGATAGAAACAATCTAAATACTCATCAAAAGTAGAATGGATAAACAAATTGCAGTATAAATGTACAACAGAATATAACAATGAAAATGAGTAAACAATTGCTTTAGGCAGCATCATGGATGAGTCTCATAACCCAACACTGAATGAAATAAGCCAGGTAAAAAGAATATTGGGTGATTTTGGTTCCATAGTTATATAATTCAAAACCAGACCAGAAAAATCTATGATATTAAATTCAAGATAGAGTTTATCTTTGGGGATAATGCCTGGGAGGGGGCACAATGTGTCTTCCGGGGTTATTCTAATGTTCTATTTCTTGACCTAGTTAGTGGTTACAAGGTGTTCCCTTGGTGAAAATTCTCTTGTGATTTATGTTTTTCTGTTTGAATGTTATCTTTTAACAAAAACTTTATTAAAAAGTTAAATTTGAAATGGTGATAAATAGCAAATACTATAGCCAAAAGGGACTGAAACTTTTAGATATAGCTTTCCCCCAGGGAAGACACCAAGAAATACCAACCACCCACAGCCCCAGTTGCCTAGAGCAGAGAAACCTAACAGGAGTGAGTGCCAAGAACCAAGAGCAAGATGGAGCCAGGAAACAAAGCAAGATATCAGAATAAGAAGACCCTAGCCAGAAGACCTCTGAAACACAATGTCTAAAATATGAGATCAGAAACAGAAATGTATTTTTGAATGAAAGAAGCAATACCCAAGGTGTCAAGAATAAGGGCATCCATTCAGACATTATAGAAGAATGAGCAGATCTGAAAGAGTAGCTTGTTTTAATCATTTATCCCAGTCATTTTTCAATCTTGCTGTGCAATACTTCTTGGTCCCCAACTGACACAGGTCACCTTGCAGTCTTAGACTACAGAACTTAACTTCTATCCAACAATTCCCAAAGAATTTCAGTGGAGGAGGGGGAAGGGAGTTGTCACTATGATATATTCTAAATGTTCTAAACCCACTCTCTCTCTCTCTCCTTTGTCTTTGAAAAACCAAGAATGTTTATAATACAATAATGAAATAAAAATAAAGTCATTCATCAAGAACCCTGTATTTATTTTCTTTATGTCTGAAGGTTGTTAAATCCTAATTATCCTGAACTATTTTCATACTGCTGAGCAGCCTCCACTTATGAAGTCAGTAATTAATATTCAATTTGCCTAGAGCTTTCAGATTTGCATGTTAATTATTGATTTCTTAATCACCAGGATGGGTATTTGAGAGCTTTAGAGAACACTGACATTTCAGTAAATGTTACAGAGTGATCATCTCTATAGATTGGGGTTTACAAGAAAATATTTTGCAATCTTTTATTTTCATATTTACTTTCCACCTGCAGCTCTGATTCTTTTCCTGAAGCATCTGCTTAGACTTTGCACTGCTTGTTATTGACAGAATTACTAGTATGAATCTGTAAAGGGCAATGTCATACTTTATGGTTTCAACCTCATCCCTCTACCAGTATCATCCCTCTAGCAGGGTGGAGAGTGAGACAAGCTGGAACACTGGCAGCACAAGCAGAGTAGAGGCAGAGGAAACTCAGCCTAGCTTGATGAGACATTAGGGAAGTAATCTGACTATAGTGCTTGGTCTAGTTGGGATACCTGAATTATCCAAAGCACATAGCTCAAAGGGACTCTAGTTGGGAAACAGAAAATTGAGGGGCGGAAGTTCTGGTGGTTGGTGACACTCGGAGCTCAGGCAGGCAGCAGCTTCAAAGTTCTGGTCAATCAGGTCTTTCATACCAAGACCCCAGCCAATCATGGGAGGACACAGGGAATAGGGTCCATCCAAATCTCAGGGGAAAGGAACTGACAAGAACTGAACATGTTCTTATGAACTCAGTCAACTGGGCTAGTGCTCAACTCAGATCAGAGCTCCAGACTGAGTTGGGAGTCTGAAATGTTTTCTGACCATAGTTGGAGTCAGAGAAGCAACACACATATATACCACACATGCATACATATTCACACACATTGTCAAGGGCTCAGCCACGTGGGGCAGTTCATGGAGTATTGCATGAGTGAGGGTCCTGGAAAAAAGGACAACATGCCAAGTCCATCTAAGCAATGCTTGCATCATGTGTAGACAAGTTGACAGCCAGGAAAAGAAGTGATTGGCCAGAGGCTGAAAGAAATGAGGTGGATGCAAGAGATACTGCAGTGATGTGATAGGTTGAACAATGAGCAGGCAGAGAAAGAGGTGGATCAGTTTAGAGTAAGCCTTAAAAATACAACTGCTAAGTCCTTTAACTTACTTTTTAATACCCTATTGCCCAGACTGTGAGCATAGTCTCCAAATGAAAGGCTCATAGAGAGAAAATCATGGGGAGGAGCCAGAAGCTGGAAATCACAGAACTGGAAGATAGAGAATATATCACCATGTGAGAAGGAAACACAAAGTACCCAAGGATTGCTGGCCAGCCAGACGCTAAGAACCCAGTAGAGATAAGCAAGAAAGGAACTTGGCTAGCCAAGTATTCTTCCAAACCAATTTCTTATGTGACGATAATTAACTTTGTTTTTCTTTCCATTTCTGCTATGACCTGCCCACCTTCCCTGAAGTGGTGGTGGCCAAAGTCTATTTTGAATGCGGGAAGGGAACTAGAGAAAACAAAGGTGTATTAGTCAGCCAATGAGGTGCTGATGCAAAATATCAGAAATCTGTTGGCTTTTATAAACGGTACTTATTTGGGGTAGAAGCTTACAGTTGCCAGGCCATAAAGCATAAGATACTTCCCTCACCAAAGTCTGTTGCCATGTGTTGGAGCAAGATGGCTGCTGACATCTGCATGGGTTCAGACTTCCTCTTACTCTTAAGGCTCCATGGTCCCAGCTTCTTCCAATATCAGCAATAGGCTGGGATAAGACTTGTCTCTCTCCTGGGGCTTGTTTCTCTCTGGGCTTAGCTGCTCTGCTGTCTCCACAAGACCAGCTGTAAACTGTCAGGTGAACGGCTCGTCTATCTTCCCGGGGCCTTTGCCATGTCTAATGGAGCCTTCTCTCTTTCTTTACGTATCTGCTTCTCTGTATTTACTTCACAGGGGCTCCAGCATTAAAACTCCAACTAACTCCTCTGCTGTGTAGTTTTCTCCCCACCAAGGGGGTAAGGACTCAAAGTCCTATGACATGACCCAGTCAAAGCCTTAATCATAATTTAATCAAGTAAAAGTGAAACCTCTGAAGTTAATACAATCTAATATGCCCAGAGGCACAGAACACTTCACAAACATCACCCAATATCTCTTTTTGGAATTCATAAACAATATCAAACTGCTACAAAGGGAGTGGAAGAGGCAAGAACAACAACAGCAGACACCAATTATTACCTCAATATATAGCCAATGATTAAGTGCCTAATCATAGGCAGGGTCAGGTGAATAGACAAGTCTGAATTACCAAGCCAAAGAAAGGAGCTCAGAAGTAGTAGTAAGTTTTGGACACCAAAGTAGGAGCAAGATAGTGTTAGAAACACCAAGCCAAAGAGAAATCAAGAAAAATGCCAAGTAATAGAAGGCAAAATAAAAAGATCCATGCTGTGGCAAGAGTGCAAGGTTTGGGGAAATTTAAATCAAGACTGGAGTTCATAATGCATGAGCAAGGGCAATCCAGATGGATGACATTTTGGCCATGGCTTGCTATTTGACAAACTTATGCCTCACTTGCTATTTGACAAACTTATGTGATCACATTATCTGTGTCTTAATGCAGCCATGTTCATGAACCAAAGCCTGACGTTGCTGAGGAGTCTATAAAAGATCTGCTTTTCCCCCAAATTAATATTAACCAGTGCTCACTTCTTTTATGGGGGCCAGGGAAGGAATTGCCACATTCACATGTTTTAGGGATGCTTTGGCTATATAATCACAAGTATGAATATTGCTATCCTACCACCCTCACCTGTTATAAGTCCCCTCTCCACAAAGATTCAACCCTTTAACAGAACCAACCAATATTTTGAGTGTTTGAATGATTAGAACCAAGCATTTCAGGTATTGATGGATTCATTGTTCCTACATCAATACGATAAAAGATAGAAGCAAAGCCACATCCAAGCTGTCAAGGTCCAATATAATAAAGGATAAGATTATGATTCTTTTCCCCTTGCTAGTCACCCATCAAGTTGAGGTTCTTCCTTCTTTTAATCCTCTCCTCAAATTGGACCTTATCTCCTTACCTACTTTTCCTAACTTGGATCTAATGACCCATCCCTACTCCCAGACTGGACCAGATGCCCCTTCCCTGTGCTCCATAATACATCATGCATCTTTCTGTCACTGTATGTCCAATTATTTTTAAACTCCCTGTTTGTAAGTCTCATTAGATTGTGGGCTCCTAGAAGGAGGGAACAGGCCTTTCAGTCCCTCTGTATCTCATTCATCTCTGTATCCCCAGCACCAGCATAGCACAGGGCCTGGCACAGATTGGACCTCATTAGATGTATAGTAGATGTATAGTGGTGGCCAAAGCATGCTTGAAAGTAAAGGCAGATATGTCTGTCTTCTTGTTGCCTATACTGTCTTTGTGAGTTTATGTCTAGGGCAGTGCCTCTCTCCATACCTCTCCTAGCTGTCCTACACATAACCACTGGGGTTGGCAGTTTATACCAAACCCAGCAGGTCTACCACAATCTCTCCCTAGAGTTAACCAACAGCATAAAAGAACCCAAGTAAGAATGCTTTTTCCCATCAACTTTGGGAGGATGCAGCTTCTGAAGGCACCTGGCCTTTTTCACTCTCGTGGTACAGTATGCCATGGTTGGCCCCCTTTGGGGGCCTGCTTATCACCATCCTCTTTATCCTTTTAGTGGGACCATGTATCTTCAAAATTCTAATTAAGTTTATTTCTTACAGAATCAACACCGTATTAGTTATGCAGGGATTTCATCCAGTTCCAACCAGGGTGCCAGACCTATCTTCTCTTAACTGCAGTAAAATAGCCAGAGGGTTTTACACCTTGTCAGGTAGGGCCTATTCCCCCTCACCAGCAGGAAGTACCTACAGAAGAATGACCATCACTTTTCAGCACTCCCTTAAGTATAAGGGTGTAAACCCTCTGAGAGGGGAGTTGAGGCAGGTTAGTATAGGGAAAGGGAAGACTTGGGTCACAGCTGAATACCTGGCAGACACCAGAGCCAGCAGACCACATGGCCATGAGGCCCCACCCAGAAACCTCCTGAAGGATTCTGCGAGACCCTGGAATGAGAATCTCATTTGGAATGAGAATCCCATTTGGGGTCAAGAGAAAGCCCCAGACATCCTCAAAAGGCCTCACCATTGGCCCCTGAGAAATGACAGTTGGGGCAACCAATCAGAACAGCAAACAGACTTTAAAAAGCTCTGACCTGGGGTCCCATGCACGCAACTCACCCTGCAGTACACCCGCGGCCCATGCCTCAGCACGGACCTGTGTACTTTTCTCGTTTTCTTGTTTCCTAATAAACTCTTTACTCCCTTGCCTATACTGGGGGAGAAAAAAAAAAGTATCCCACTCTAAAAATCTGGGCCATGGCTTTGGAGACCTCCCTGGCTCAGCTTAGAATCTCCTGCTGATTTCTTGCTGTTGGTCTTTACTACCCACCCATTACCCTGACTATGAACTAAATGTTCCATGTACTCCCCTGGTTCTAGTATTGCCCTGCGCAACTGGGGCTCATCTGTGCTCTGCCTGGAGTCTCAGAACTCTAGAAGGAATATCTAGAGAAGAGGAAAAGGAAGGTGTTTGAGTGAGTAAAGCATAAATAGCAATCAGAGGCAGGCTTTGGAAGAATAAACATTCTCCATCTGAAAAACGATGTGCAAGCATTCTGTGCTGCCTCAGCTCTGAGGCATGTACAAGGTGCTGTCTGGGTCAGGGAGGATCATTATTTCTGCTGGACCACTGGAGACAGGATCCATGA
The DNA here is from genome assembly GCA_029593785.1 of Cabassous unicinctus. Taxonomy (NCBI): domain Eukaryota; kingdom Metazoa; phylum Chordata; class Mammalia; order Cingulata; family Chlamyphoridae; genus Cabassous; species Cabassous unicinctus. The sequence continues at coordinate 6,476 of JAQZBX010046067.1, read as the reverse complement.
CCCCAATGCATCTTCCCCATCTTTGACATCTATTATTCTTATGAATTTTTGATGTTTCAATCTGTGTACTTTGTGGGGAATCATGGTGATAACAAAAGAGCACTTTCCATTCTCCTGGGCATGTGATAAATGGCTGGTCTCCAAGCATGTCTGCAGTAGAGTGAGGCAGAGGAGGCATTACGATAGCTGTGAGCAGTTCTTAGGAACACCACTTTTGAAAGGCAGGCTAAATCCTTTCAAGATAGAAAGCAGTGGGTTTGCCTCCTTCCTATTTCAGCAATTATCCTCAGGCTGCTCTATTTCATACAGTTATGGAGTGGTTATTTGGGTTTAAAGGAGCAATTGAATCTGTATCAAAAATAAGTTTGACATTCCTCGCCTCCTTGACAAGCATGTTAATACTGCCTTCACAAAGGGGCATTTACCTGACTGTCAGAAATATACTTTGTTTTCATTTTGTGTGAAATCCTCTTTTACTTCCAGTCTTTTCCAAAAATAAGTATTTTAAGTGCGGGGAAGGTGTAGGTGAGTCTTAGCCCTGTGACTGTAGAGTCTCTACCTAATTAAGTTCCCCAGACTTGGGGTCCCTTCACTCCTGTTTCTTAAATGTTTTTGACAACGCATTTGTCAAGAGACAGTTCTAATATTAGTGAATGTAATACCTGTCTAGAGCTTTAGATTTGCAGACTGCTCACTACCTCTTTTGAGCCTTTCGGCAATCCTTATGAGCTTGGTATTTTCCCACTTTACAGATGAAGATGTGAAGGCTTAGTGAGGGTCAGGGTCTTGCCAAAATCAAAGAGCTGTCTGGATGGCCATCCCAGGCTTCTTCCACTGCTCAATTAAAACCATTACCAATTAGACCAGAAGTTCAGGGGCTGGGACCCGGACCTGGGTGTATGTTACTATCGCCCAAAGTTTCCTAGAGCAGGACTGAGAAGCACTGCTCTACCTCATACAGCTCTCCCCATTTTCCAGCCCTGTGCTCAATGATGAGACTGGGAGCAATGACTTTTCACACAGGAAGAGGCTGAAGATGGTGGCTGGGACAGGCTAATGTGCATATCCACCTCAGGCATTCTGAGAAGTCAGGGTAGTCAGAGGTCCCACTTCCATAAGGATCTTAGACTTACTGGGAGAAGGGGTTTTAGGGAAAGCTGGGAAAACTACAACTACAAGATTTAAGGCTGTCATTGAATATTGTACATTTACTTTATTTTAGGGTTTCCTGTCCTCTGCACCTTTGACATTTTGGGCCAGACAGTTCTTTGTTGTAGGAGCTGCCCTGTGCTTTGTAGAATGTTTAGCAGCGTCCCCCAGCCTCTGCCCACCAGATGCCAGTAGCATGGCTTCCCCACCCCTACCCTAGTGGTGACAACAAAAATGTCTCCAGTCATTGCTTATTGGACAAGACGGAGATAACAAATTCAAACCGGATTCTCTCTCCTGTTGCAACTGGGACTGATAGGCTCTAGGTCAGTGTGAACTGCTCTTTTGAATGAATAAGTTGGGATCTGTGAGCAGCCGAATGAGAAGCAGAAAAAAACACCCTTCCAAGAAATAAGAATAAAACAGATGTTCAGTCAGAGACTGAGGGCCAGATGAGAGCACCTCTGGGTTCATGATGCTTTTTCAGACACTGTCTGATGAGTTTTCCAGCCCCTTCCTGAGGCCTGGCTACAGTCCTGTCTTTGGGTTCTATGAAACACCCCTGCATCATTATGACAAATGCCCTTCTTAGATGTAAAATAGCTCAAACTAGATTTAGCTACTTATAATCAAAGAAATCTTATTAATACATGGAACCTGGGATTGGTTAGATACTCAATAAATTTTGTTTAATTAATTGGTTGATTACTTAATGGGACAGCAGCAAAAACAACAGGTAGCAAAAACAGCAGCAGCACGACTACAGCCACTGGGGTTCCCCAGGATGGAGAAATGGCTCCTCCCTCTAGAAAGAACCCAGCCCTGCCTGGAGGCAAAGGCAGATCCAGCCACTGAGAGAGAAGGAACCGGTGCTAGAGTGGGACATACAGTAACAAACCCAAGAGGGTGTTGGCAAGAATCTAATCCTCTGGGATTATAATTCAAACCTTGTGAGTATTTCCAAGCTGGGTCCAGCCTGGAGTAATACGGACTCCAACTGTATGCAGAGATTCTGGTTATTCATTCAGCCACAGCTGCTGCTCTTGAAGCATCTCAGGCAAACTCCCAATTCCCAATCATCCACATTGCAATGCAAGTTTATGGAGGTGGGGAGAAGTGCGAGCTTTATAGCCCCAGACATTTCACACTTGCTGTTTCTCAATGTGAGGGGAGAAACACCAGCATCATGGCACTGCAGAGGAAGACTGGTGGGAGCTGGCAGGGGCAAGTCTACCTACTTCCTGGCAACACTGTTCCTACCTCCTTGAAAGCCTCCCAGGATGAGCTGGGATTCCTCCCGAATGTGGTTCTGCAACAGACTGGAATTTGAGGAAAGCGCTCCTGGCTCTCCCCTTGGCATACCAGGATGGCATTCAGTTCTAAAAGGCCAAGGGCACGTTGTAAGGGAGACCAGGCTGAGGTCCTCGTGTAGTACCATGAACAAGCAAACACCACTCTGCATGAGGCCGGGCAGAGAGGAGGTGTGCAGGGTCCCTGGCCTCCTGAGAGACAAGCAGGTGATTTTGGGTGGAGGCACTGATTCCAGTTGTAAGTAAGAAGTTTCCAAATCATTAAAGTAATGGTGGCTGCTGATTGTGGCATCAAATAAGTGAAGTTGTCAGAACCACAGTGGCTGAGAGTGGCACCAACATGCTGAGGCTAGAGAAAGCAGGTGGCCAACGTTTGCTCACAGAACAGATAACTCTGAAAATGGCTCATAGCATCAAGCACACAACTCACAGCTCAGCATTTCATTCAAGGGACCTCTCTGCCTGGTTAGGTTCTCTTGGACAATGTTTCTCCGTAAAGCCTCCCGGGCATTTATTTGCATAGCATATTTCTCTGTCCATTCTCTCTAATCTCTTGTACTATCTTTGACTGCCTGAGGAAAACTGACATAAAAGGACACCCAAAAGGAAGACATAATTCTGCTGGCCTTGAAGGACTATCTTTGGCACCAGAGGTGGCTGTGGTTGGGAATCACAGAGCCGAGAACAGATGGATAAGGGAATTTTTGACACTGTTAGTTCTGGAGGCCACTAAAATTACAGGCTCTCGAGGCAGATACTACCATTGGTGTTGATATTGGGGTGATAAATTTTGGTTGTGAAAGCTACTTTTGGTGGCTTGAAAGGGAAACCTATAGGAAAGTGGATGGTCAGGAAGAAAACGTCTCTTTGGTAAGACCTCTCATTGGCCCCATGATGGTGGGCCCCCAGCACGATAAATCATCACCCACAGGTCCCTTCTCAGCCTTCCCAAGACTCCCCCACAAGAGCCCTTATTCCTCAGGGTTCCCATCGCTTCCAAATGTCCTATTTCAATTGCATGTTTCACTCCCCAAGAGGGTGAGGACAACAGTCACAAGTCCATGCAGGATTGATGCAGGAACCAACCAGTGAGTGACACAGGTCCTGTGACAGCAGGGATGTGTCTCAGGGGTTTCCTTCCCCTGTCGCAGTCCCCATGAAAAGAGGCAACCCCAGAGAAAGCTCAAGGACCCACATTGCAATTTTGGAATAAGAATTTCTAGTATAGCATGTGATCTATAAAATGTGGCAGCCCAAGACTCAGCTTTGAAGCCTAGGGAACCACCCATTAAGCCATGTGTGACACAGGAGGTGCCCAGTTTCCAAAAGAATTGTTTTCCCAAACTTTCTTCCTTCCTCCAGTAAAACATTCCACAATGTTAGCTGTGTAACTATGTGCCAAGCTTAGTGATAGAAGTCAGGAAATCAAGGGTGACAGGTAAAGAAGGTCCTTGATCTCATAGAGCTTACATTTTACTTGGGTAACAACTTTTATCCATAGGTAACCATGAGCACATATTCCCACCGAAATGCAGCTGCATCTGGGATGCAGATGACCATCATTATAAAGGGAGCACACAATCCTCTTCAGATTTTCGATTAATAAAACTGAACCTGAGTACCATGCCATTCTGTAAAAAGCATTATAGCAGGTCCATGTTAAGGACTCTAGGTACTGAAGATCCTATGCCCCATGCCCTGCGTGGAAAACTACAGCATCCTTAGGGCCCTCCTGGGGAGAAACATGGAGTCTCTCATCCTGGTTCATAGGAAGTCTGCCCTGGGAAAGAAGCTGGTCCTCTTATAAGACCAATCAGAACAAAGCCATAGGTCACAGCAGCTCAAAGCAGTGACTTTTAGAGTCAGGTAGCTTGCTTCACCAGCTTGGTGCACTGACTGTGTGACCTTGACCCTCTCCATGCCTCGGCGTCCTCCTCTGATCTCACGGAGTCTCTGAGTACATTGAAAGATGTCATGTGTTTAAAGCACCTGCACTGAGCCTGGCACGTGAGACTCTTGGAAAATTTCAGTGCCTTCTCCTCTTCCCCTGGCTGATTCTCCTTTGTCCCACTCCTGACCCAGTAATCAAGAAGCACCCCACACAGGCTTCCTTCTTCTACCAGGGTGGTATTTGTCTCACCCAAACTCTCATTTCCTCAGATTCTGTCTTCAAGTAACAATCAGGATCTGAAGTATCCTCAGGGTCACAGGTCTGCAAGTCCCCATCACTTAACCTGTGGGCTCCACCCACCGGGAGATATCACCCAGGGAGGAATTCATGAGCTGTGATACCTAATAAGGGAATATCCAGATAAGGAGAGATTCAAGGGTCCCTTCAAACCCCGCTGGGACAGAGTCACCTATTCCACAAGCACAACAGCAGCCCTTCAGCAATGAAGCAACAACTCAAAACTCTTCCACTGACAGGGCAAAGTGATAAATTTTCCTGAATTCCTCCTTTCCCATCCTCCTTCTTCCAAGACAGCACTGGAGGGGGAATGAGTTGCCTATTTCTACAGTAGTGCCTCCTGGTTTTATTGCAAATTAAACATGCACACATTATAAACAAACAATAGATGTCTCTAGAGCAAAAATACAGCTTTCAGGCCACTCATAAATTTTTCAGGAGGAGCTCTTTGCAGTTTATAGCCTCAGTACAATTTTGAGTGAGTTACAGGCCTGCGTGGGGTATGAGAAAGGAGGCTTCTCACTTAAGGGGTTTATAGCAAGACTCTCCTCTCTTATTTTGCTGCAAACTCATTCAGGGTTGGAGTTTGATGAAGTTCTAGTCTCATTCTTATTCACCTTCATCTTTCCTCTATGCCTTTTGATTTCTTACAAGATTTTCTTTCTCTAACAATCTTGGCATTCTTTCATACTCACAAATTCACAGTTCTTAGAATAGGGATAGAGTACCCACCCATCCACTGGCCCCTACTTCCTTAAGGTTTGGTGTTGGATTACAATGTCGAGAGAGTTTGACAAACACCAGAGCCAAAACTAGATCTTCTTACTCTCAGCTTAGTGCTATTTCTAACAAGCTGTGGGCCCCATGAGCCTGAATTAAATTCAGGGAGTATTAAGTGCTTGGACTATTCAAAAAGTCTGGGTGATCATGAGCTACAAAAGACAAGAAATCAGAAAAAAGGAGCTTGAGGGTAGTTGTGGAAAATGGAGTCAGGATGCCTAAAACCCTGAACAGGGGTCTAATGGAAGAAACTGTGTGGTACCAGTGTGTAGCCAGATTCTCACTCCTGAGAGAGGACACAGGAGACACAAAGGCATGCAGGACTGGTCACAAGCAGGGAGATGAACACAAAACAGAGATTTCCAGGACTGAGTCTGGGAACGAGTTTGCACTGAGAACATTCCTTTTTTCCATGGGTTTAGTGTCTTTTTAGAAGAGCTACTTCATACCAACTCTTTGTCTGCATCTTATAGCAGGTCAACAGGGGCACCATTCGAGCAGGCATTGGGATCAACTGGCTGATCTCTGTCTCCACAGACTCTGGGAGAAGGCCTTGTCCCACAAAGCAAATGGCTTCTCTGGGTCTCCTTGCAGGCTCTGCGTGACCCTGGCAGGAACAATCTCCAACAGAAGTGGGTGCTTGGATATTAGCTCTTTTGCCCACAACATCTGCAGTTGAAACAAACAGGAAACCATGCTCTGTCATTTGCAGATGAGGAAACAGAGACTTAGAGAGGATAGCTTCCATAAGATGACACAGCTGGTAACAAGTAGGCTCCTTATTTATCCCTTGCCTTCAGTCTCCCATTCCAATGCTCTTGCCACCCAACCAAGCTTTCCCCTAGACTATCTCCATGGCATTCCTGTCTTCCTAAACAGCAATGTTATTGGTGGTGATATTTTTAAATAAAACTTTACCTTTTGAGAATGTTTTAGGTGCTATGGTACCCCTCAAGATCATTGTCAGAACTTTGGAAGATCTCAAATCCGGGGTTGAGAATTAGGGTTCATTCTGATGGTTTGGCCTGTGAACCTTGATCAAATCCTTT
>JAQZBX010046066.1:0-20873 GCA_029593785.1 Cabassous unicinctus | reverse complement strand
AAAAAAAAAAAAGAGAGAGAGAGTAGCTATACTTAGATAAAAATAGACTTTAAAAGATACTAGTAATGTGCAATCTGAGGAAGAAGTCAGGGAAAAAATTCCATTTACAATAGCAACTGAATCAAATATTTAGTAATAAACTTAACTAAGAATATAAAGCACTTATATTCAGAAAACTACAATGCATTGTTTTTTAAGATTTTACTATTCATTTATTTATGTATTTATTTTTTATTTCTCCCCACTCCCTCGTTATTTGCACTTGCTGTGTCTGTTTGTCTTCCTTTAGGAGGCAGTGGGAACTGAACCCAGGACCTCCGATATGGGAGGGAGGCACCTAATCACTTGAGCCACCTCTGTTCCCTACTTTGTTGTGTCTCTTATGTTTTTCTTCTTGTGTCTCTCTTTGTTCATCTTGTTGCATCAGCTTGCCACGCCTGTCCATTGCATCAGCTTGCTGTCTGGCTCATCTTCTTTAGGAGGCACCGGGAACTTCCACTCCCTGCTTGGCTTTGTCTCTCATTATGTTTTTTCTTGTTGTGTCTCTTGTTGAGTCATCTTGTTGCATCAGCTTGCTGCGCCTGCCAGTCATGCCAGCTCACTGTCTTCTTTAGGAGACACAGGGACCTCCTTGTAGTAGGTGGGAGCTCAATCACTTGAGCCTCATCTACTTCCCTACAATGCATTATTAAAAGAAATCAGAAATAAATAATTGATAATTAATAATTGGAAGAACATTCCATGCTCATAGATTGGAAGACCAAATGTTAAGATGTCAATTCTACCCAAATTGATATATAGATTCAATGCAATCCTGATAAAAATTATACCAGCATTTTGTAAAGAAATGGAAAACACAATCATCAAATTTATTTGGAAGGGTAAGGGGAGAGGACTGTCCTGAACATCCAGAACATCTTAAAAAGGAAAAACAAAATTGGAGGACTCTCACTTCCAGACTTTAAATCATATTACCTAGCTACAGTGGTAAAAAACAGCATGGTACTGGCATAAAGACACACACATAGACCAATGGAACCGAATTGATGGTTCCAAAACAGACCCTCACATCTATGGTCAAGTGATTTTTGACATGACTGTCAAACCCACCCAGCTGGGACAGAACAGTCTATTCAACAAATGGTTCTGGGAGAACTGGATATCCATAGCCAAGAGAAAGGAGGACCTCTATCTCACACCTTATACAAAAATTAACTGAAAATGGATCAAAGACCTAAATATAAAAGCAGAACCATAAAACTAGAACAAAATGTAGGAAAACATGTTCAAGACCTGGTGGTACGTGGTGGATTCTTAAAGGAGATAAGAGTAGCACTGAGAAGGACTACTGATGCTTAATGTATGTAGAAGTTTTAATTGACTTTACTATAAAAGTATGGAAATGTATAGAGTTGATGGTAGCACATAATAGTGAGTAACAGCTGGTTTATAAGTGGGAATGTGGCTGCAAAGGGTAGTCTAGGGATGTAAATGTCAATTGAAAGAAAGCTAGAGAGTAATCTAGGGACTGAATTACACAGTGAACCCAGAGGTGGATGAGAATTGTTGTTGATGGTATAGATGCAAGAGTGTCCTGTGAGCTAGAACAGATGTACCTCACTATTGCAGGGTGGTGAGAATGTGGAGAAGCATGGGAAACATAGAACTGGTGTGACCTGTGGGATGTGGTTAACAGCAATACTGTAATATTCATGCTTCTGTGCCAAAAATGTACTGTGTTGATAATGGGGGAGTATGGAAAAAGTGTGCCAAATGTACGCTATGGACCATGGTTGGTGGTAATAGTCTGATATTATCTCATAATATGTGACAAATGTTCTACCATTGTGTGGTGTGTTGATGAAGGGTGTTGTATTATGCACATCCTACACATGTGCATGATTGTTTTGTAGGGTCACAACTTCTGTAATAAAAATATATTAAAAAAAAAAATAGAGTGGGTTACCAAATGTAAGATATGGACTATAGTTAGTAGTAAGATTTTGACGATAGTCTTTCATAATTTGTAAGAAATGCAAGGTGTTGGTGGTGGGTTGATGTATGGAACCCCCATATGATGCTATGCATGTTTGTTTCTAAATTCACAAACTTTACTATATACTTAATTGTTCATGTACGTTCATGTATGACTCATATACTTCAATAAAATTTTAAAAATGCACAAGATATTTGAATAGACACTTTTCCAAAGAGGAAATACAAATGACTGAAAAGACATGAAACGATGCCCAACATCACTAGCTATTAGGGAAATGCAATTTAAACCTACAATGAGGTATCATCTTACCCTTATTAGACTGGCTGCTATTAAAAAAAAACAACAGAAAACTCTAAATGTTGGAGAGGATGTGGAGGAATAGGAGCACTCATCCACTGCTGGTGGGAATGTAGAATTGTACAGCCATTGTGAAGGATGGTTTGGCGGTTCCTCAGGAAGCTAAGTATAGAATTGCCATATGATCCAGCAATCCCACTACTAGGAATATACCCAGAAGAATTGAAAGCAGGGATGCGAACAGATATATGTGCACCAAAGTTCTAATCATGGCATTATTCACAATTGCGACAAGTTGGAAGCAACCAAAGTGTCCAATGGATGAATTGGAAAACAAAAGGTGGTATATATGTACAATGGAATATTACTTACTGCGATTCTTTTATCGCAGTAAGTAATAAGTAAGAAGGAATGAAATATTGACACATGCAACAACATGGATGAATCTTGAAGCCCTTATGTTGAGTGAAGTAAGCCAGTCACTAAAGGGCACATATTGCATGATTTCACTGATATGAACTAAGGATATTGAGCAGATGCACACAGGTAAAGCCTGGATGATAGGTTATCAGGAGATAGGGAGTAGAAGGTGGTAAGCCGATGCTCAATTTGGGCAGAATGTATGATAAGGTGAATGGGGGAGGTTTGGCAGTGGACAAGGGTGATGATGATGCAGCGATATGAATGGGGTCGATGATGCTGGAGTATGAGTGTGGTTGGGTGGGTGGATTGGACATCTGTAGAGCTGGGGAGAGGACTGGAGGAAGGAACAGGTGAACTCTGGGGAGGTGGAAGATTGTGGTCAAGAGTACAGTTGTGTGAGTGTTCTTTTGGCAGCTATGGCAGGGGAAAGTCACTGGTGCAGGGTGTTGGTGGTGGGGGATGTGTGGGGAAGGGTGTACCTGGGGCATGTCTCTATGGAATATCAATGTGTTCATGTGGTAGAGACCTACACAATAACCAACAAAATATTAAATTCCCATCCTGGGGAGTTCTGCTATGTTCTCTAATAGCTTGGCAAGAATCTAGAGTACAAGGCCTAATAAAAGAAAACAGACGAGTATGCCAAGCCCTCGATATTAATGCTTGTACTTATGAACCTTATTCTTGTAAAATTGAAACTTAGCCTAATAATATCTAAGTGTTATCTTCTGAAAACCTCCTTGTTATTCAAATGTGGCCTCTCTGTAAGCCAAACTTAGCAAATAAGCTCACTACCTTCCCTGTGGCATGGGGCATGACTTCAGGGATGAGCCTCTCTGGCACTAATTACCCAGTGCCAACCAGCAACACATTTGGAAAAAGACCCTGACCAAAAGGGGGAAAAATTAAATACAAAAGAGTTTTTAAGGCTAAGAGATTTCAGAGTGAGTTGGGAGGTCATTCCAGAGGTTACACTTATGCACATCTCAGGCAGATCTCATTAACTGCCACAGTAAGCAAGGCCTCAAATGGGGTGCTCCCGAGGGCTCTTCAGACATCTGGACACCATAAGCAAGGCACCGAACCCCGTGAAATCAGCACCCTATCGGTGGGCCTTACCTTGGAATATATGATAACCTATTTCCCCAGTGTAACAGAGTTAGACTCATTTATAATTACCCTACATGTGATTCTTCTATCCCTTTTATTTGAACCTATAATTATCACTATACCCGTTAAATATACGTCCCAGAGACTTAAATCTTCGGTCTGTTCATATGCCAGTTGAGCCCTGAATCTCAGCAGAGTTGCAGCCAACACCTACTCTCCAGTTCATTGGACTCACCCAGGACAACTAACAAAAGTTTGATGATGGGCAACCCCCATCTCAAAAAGCAAAGAGTATCTACAACTGTAAGCAAAACAGCTCCTTCCATCTGCCCTACAAGGTCTAAGCCCCCTCTCAATGTAAAGCTGAGTGAGCATCACCATCCCCAAACCCTTAAGTTTGAAGAATGAACAAACATAAGGGGGGGAGTGCAACTACAGACCAAAGTAGACTTATTGTAGTAATGGAAGAACTTGTAACATTGATATAAAGAGGTTCTGAGGGGAGAGGAGGGAAGAATAGGTAAAACATGGGGCATTTTGGGGACATTGGAATTGTTCTGCATGATACTGCATTTATGGATACAGGCCATTATACATTTTGTCAAAACCTATAAAATTGTGTGGTGCAAAATGTAAACCGTAATGTAAACTATAGAGCATGGTTAGTAGCAGTGCTTCAGTATTCATCAATTGTAACAAATATTCTGAATGAATGTAAGATGTTATTAATAGGGGAATATGTGAGAGGGGGAGGGGATGGGATATATGGGAATCCCCTATATTTTCTATGTAACTTTTCTGTAATCTAAAACTTCTTTAAAAATAAAGTTTAAAGAAAAAACATAGGTCATGCGAGGAATACTAGATATTATAATATTAATGATAATAACAATAGAAATAATGTGGCAAACACAGTGATAAGCATTTCACATATATTAACTCAAGTATTGTAACAATTATGACATTTTTAAAATGAGGTACAAAGAAGTTATGCAACTTGAAGTTTACAGACCTAGTAAGAGGTGGAGCTGGGATTTGAACCCATGTACTCTAACTTCAGAAACAGTACTCTTAAGCACTCTTTGATACTTCTTGTTTTTAAAGATTGAGCTGGCAATGTGATTGCTTCATGTCTATCCTTATGTCAGTATGACACTGTTTTTTGTGTTTTTTTTTTCATTTTTTTGAACTTTATTTTGTACATTTAATAATTGAAAATATAAATAATTAAAAACTAAAAAGTAAACACATGAATAAATATATACATTTCTCAATTAAATGTACTGGATACATATAAATATTTTTTTTGAATCAAACAATATGTTACACAATATATTTGGTTCATAGTAACGCATAATCATACGGTATTTGTCCTTTTGTGACACTGTTTTGATTCCTGTAGCTTTGTACTAAGTTTTGAAATTGGAAAGTGTGAGTTTTCCAATTTTGTTCTTGTATTTTAAAATTGTTTTAGTTATTCTGTGTCCCTTGTATTTCCATATGAACTTTAGGTTTGGCTTGTCAATTTCTCCAAAGAAGTCCACTGAGATTTTTATAGGTATTGCATTGAATTTTTAGATCAGTTTGGGGAATATTGTCATTTTAACATTGTTAAGTCTTCTGATTCATGATCAGAATTTCATGTTTTTCCTTTTATTTAGTTCTTTAATTTCTTTCAACAATATTTTGTAGATTTCAGAATATAAGTTTTACACTTCTTTTGTTAATTTTATTTCTGTTCTTTTTGACACTATTGTGAATGGAATTATTTACTTAATTTCATTTTCAGATCGATCATTGCAAGTTTATAAGAATACAATTGATTTTTGTGTATTCATCTTATATCCTACAACATTGCTGAACATGTTTAGTAGATCTAATTGTTTTTTAGAAGGTTCCTTATGATTTTCTATATATGATATTATGTAATCTGCAAATAGAGTTTTACTTCTTCCTTTCCAGTCTGAACCCCTTTTATTTCAGTTCTTGCCTATTTTCCCTGGCTAGAACATGCAGTACAGTGTTGAATAGAAGTGGCAAGAGAGGACATCCTTGTATTATACTTGATCTTAGGGGAAAGCATTCAGTCTTTGACCATTAAGGATGGTGATGTTAGGTGTGGATTTTTTGTAGATACCCTTTATCAAGTGAAGAATGCTCATTTCTGTTCCATGTTTGTTGAGTGTTTTTCTCATGAAGGGGTGCTAGATTTTGTCCAATGCTTTTCTGCATTATTCAGATGATTATGTGTATTTTGTCCTTTACTCCACTGATACGGTGTATGACAGTAACTGATTTTTATATATTACATCAATCTTCCATTCTTGGGAAAAATCCCACTTGATCATGATGTATAATTCTTTTTGTATATTGCTGGATTCGATTTGCTATTATTTTGCTGAGGAATTTTGCATGTATATTTACAAGAGTTATTGGTTGTAGTTTTCTTGTAATGTTTGCTTTCACTATCAGGGTAATGCTGGTCTTATACAGTCAGTTGGGAAGTGTTCCCTTTGCTTCTATTTTTTAGAAGAGTTTGTGAAAGATTGGTATTAACTGTTCTCTAAGTGTTTGTTAGAATTTATCAGTGAAGCCATGTGGGCCTGGACTTTTCTTAATTTAAAAAAATTACTAATTAATCTCTTTGCTTGTTACAGGTATATTCAGATTATTTCTTTTTGAGTCAGTTTTGGTAGTTTGTGTGTTTCTAGTAATTTGTCCATTTAATTTAGTTATCTGTGACACTTTGAATTTGGTGAATCCCCAAAACAGATTGTTTTTTTAGCTAATCCATTCCTGTGTGCGTGGGACCCTTTTGATGGACTACATCAGTGAGGCATGACACAGGTTGTGTTTCCACCCTGATCCTGGGCTTTATATAAATGGAGACACAGAGGCAGAGACACACAGGAAAAGGGAGCTCTGCCATTTTTGATCTGCCATGTGAGAGAGAACTCAAGGATTGCCAGCTGCCAAAGCTTAAGCACAAAGTCCGGAAGAGGCTGAGCCCATTGAGCAGCTCAAGGTTGAAGAGACAAGCCATGTGCCTGATAGCCTGCAGCTGAACTTGGGAAGAAAGTGGAGCAGCTAAGACTTAGAGAGGAGGCCCAGAGAGAGACAAACCCTATCCTTAGTTTCCCACAGCTGAGCTCCAGGAGACAGTAGATTCTGGAGGGGAAGGCAGGGACCTTGGCAGAGATGGGAAGCCATCTTGCTTCACCACGTGGTATCACCAGTAGCTGGTTTTAGGGAGAAAGTGTCCTTGGTTTGGAAATCTTATGGCCTCAGAACTGTAAGCTTTTACCCCAAATAAAATTCCCATTATAAAAGCCAATGCATTTCTGGTACTTTGCGTCAGCAGCTCTGTGGCAAACTAAGACTATCTAAATTGTTGGCATACAGTTGCTAATAGTATTTCCTTAAAATCCTTTTGTTTTTGTAAAGTTAATAGTAATATCCCTCTTTCATTCCTCATTTTACATTTGTGTATTTTTTTCTTGGTCAATCTATGTAAACGTTGTCAATTTTGTTGATCTTTTCAAAAAACCAGCTTTTAGTTTTGTTGATTTTCTATTTCTTTGTTCTCAATTATTTTTTAAAGGTGTTAAAGGTAAGAAATTTTTAAAAATATTCATGTATTTATTATTTTAAGTCTTCGTTTCTTTGTACAGATCTAAGTTTCCATCTGTTATCATATTCCTAATAGAAAGACTTCTTTCCTTTTCTTTTCTTTTCTTTTCATTTCTTTTCTTTCTTAAAGTTTTATTTACTTTATTTACACTCCACCCACCCCCTGCCCCCTGCCTCAGATGGTTTTCTCGTCTGTCTGCTCATTGCTTGCTTACCCTCTCCAGGAGGCACCAGGAACCAAACCCAGAACCTCCCACATGGGAGGGGACTGCCCAAGGCCTGAGCTATATCCACTCCCTATTTATTTCTTTAACTAATGTCTACTGGCATTGAAATCTTTCAGGGTTGATTTTCTGAAAGTAGTCTTTTTTTTGAAAGGTGTTTTTGCTGGATGAAAAATGTAGAATTATAAGTTGACAGTATATTTTTTCTTTCGGTGCTTTAAACATGTTGGTCTATTGCTTTCTGGTTGGAATAGTTTCTTATGAAAAGTCTGCTACCAATTGTTTGTTTCTTTATACAAAGTTTTTCTCTTTTTTTTCTGGCTTTCTTTAAGATTTTCTCCTTCTTTTTGGTGTTCAGCAGTTTGTGATGTGTATGGGGATGTTTTCCTTGCTTGGCATTCATCAAACTTCTCAGATCTGTGATTAATTTTCTTTAATTAATTTTGAAAAATTCTCAAACATTTTCCCTTTAAATACTTTTTTTATTCCTTTCTTTTTTCTCCCCTTGTGAGATTCCAAATACATGCATTTTAGTCTGCTTGATATCATTTGACAGAGTTTAGCTACTCTGTTTTATTTTATTTTTGTTATTATTGTTTTCTTTCTTCATTGTGGCTCAGTTTGTATCAAGTGGAAGGGAGCATGTTTCCTGGGGAGCAACTTTCCTGCCTCTCCACCAACAGTTGTAGACCTTTGCTTTGTATCACTGTAAGATTTCCCTACCCTGTTTCAGCCTTGCTCCTAGTAGCAGATGGCTGTTTTTCTACATCTCCCTTGGTGGCAGCTGACCTTTGCCAGTGGCCAGAGGGTTGGCAGATCCCTTGTTACCCAGCAGCATAGGGCTTTTGCTTATACCCATTTTCAGCAGCAGCTGAACTTTTCCTTAAGCTGGGTGTGTGAGGATTTCCTTTTCAGAAGTTTAAAAATTATGATGAATATCTTTGTATGTAACATACATTAATGTGTTTTTTTTGTTTTTTTTTTTTGAAGAGAAGGTCCCGATGAGCAGAGGCTGAATCTTAAATTTTTAGAGAAGGATGCCTACTATTTGTTTTTTATTATAATATGCCAATGTGTTTGTTCTTTTCCAGCTTAGGTTTGATTTCCGACTCTTTTCACATGTTTTTCGATAGCACTGCCATTTTGGCTGGATTGGCAGCTTCTGTTATTTCAAAATGGAGAGATAATGATGCTTTCTCTTATGGGTAAGACTTTTTAAAAACCTTTTCATTGAAGTGTAAGATATACAGAAAGAAACACAAATTTGATCTCAATGAGCTTTCATAAATTTAACACACTTGTATAATAACTTGGACCCTTGAAACCTCCCATGCCTCCTTCTAGTTCCTTCCCACCCATCTTCCTAAGGGTAACCACATTCCTGACTCCATGGTTTAGTTTTGCCTGTTGTTGAACATTATGTAATCATAATCTATGATATGCACTTTTTTTTTTTTTTCTTTGCCTCTAAGTTCTTTTGCTTAATGAGTAGAGCATCTTGATTTTACCAAAAAATTTTAGGTGAAATTGTTATTATGTAAGGGAATTTCTCAACTGTTAACATGACATTTTGAGGAAGAAAAAGAAAAGTTTCAGTATATGAATATTTTCATGTTTCTTTTTTTTCTTCTTTTCATACTCTTGCTAAACTTGGAAAATTAACCAGATTTATTTGGGGAGCAATGCTTTTATGCTTAAGGGATTATATTGGACCATCTGGTCTCACTTCTGAGCTTATAAGCAGAATTTTCTTTTTGCCATTTCTGATGGGGAGAAAAAAATCGATTTTCAATTATTTGAGCTTTGTTGCTGAAGTGGTTTTTTTGTGTCAGCTCATAGAATATTTTGCCTTGCAATTGTATTTGTGTGTATGAGCAGAGTTTAGGACTTATATCCTCTTTGTCTCTCACACCCGCTCTTTCTTCCTCCTCTCTTTTCATGCTTACTTGTTGATTCTTTCCTCTTTCTCTCTTCCTTCTCTCCTTGGAGTGTTCTCTGCCATTTTTTTTCTCCTTTTTTCATCTGTCTTTCCTGTTTTCTCTCTCATTTTTGTTCTAATCCTTGTGCTTATTCTCTCTCTCATCCTCTCCTTTCTTGTTCTTTCTAGTTACTAGGCCTGTGGTTATGATCTTTCTTTCTCCTTCTCCTCCCCCTCTCCTTTTCCCTTTTTCTTCTTCCTTTCTCCCACCCTCTCTCCTCTTCCTCCAACCCCCGTCACCTACACACTCTTCTCTTTTATTTTTCCTTTTCCCTTGTTCTTTCCATCTACCCTTTACCACTGTATCTCTTAGGCTCTTTCTCATTCTCCCTCTCCTCTCTTTTAACCACTTCAGCTCTGTTTCTCTTTCCTCTTTCTCAGTCTCTCTTTCCTTTGCCTTCCTTGAGCTTTCTCTTTCCTATCCAGTTTCTTTTTTTCTCTTCCTTTCCTTTCCATACCCTGCCAACTCTATGCATTGTCTTGTGCCACTTGTTCTCTCCTTTACTCTTGCTCCCTCACGATCTGCTCTTTCTCTCCAGCTTTACTTTTGTTCTGCTAAAAACACATACTCTCTTTTTCTTAGCACATGTTCTTGCTCACTTCAGATATTTATTGAGGGCTCACTATGAGTCAAACACTTTGATAGTTCTGATGATACAAGATGAGTAAGACATGGCTCCTGCTTTGGAGGAACTTGTGGGCTGATGGGGAAACAACTCTGTAAAAACACTGTAGTGACTGCACATTTTGACAAGTGCTAAAGAGAGATATATGATGTTCTATGGAAGGTGTAGCTAATTTTAATTATAACCAAAGGGATATGATTATTTGTAAAATTATAAGAAATGAGATTAAAAAATACTAATTATACCATTTTGATAATATAAAACGAAAGATCCTGTATAGCTATACATCCAAATAGCTAATTAGCTCAAATAAGAACATTTGCCACAGCACTATATTGATGACATTCAAATATTCATGAATTGTTGGTAATAAAAGATTCTTAAGTATATTTTGAATCATTAGAAAATATTAGCTGTGAAGTTATCTTTTTATTTATTGGAAAATTAGTAATTCATGTATGTTGTATGTCAGAAATCTAATTAGAATACTTTATTAAACAATCTTTATGGATAAACAGTAGATAACTATTTTTTTTCTTATCCTTAATTCTTAGGATAGGTATTATTTCCCATGAATGCATTGCCACCTACTGTAAGACAGCTTTTAGGAATAACTTTGAATACCTTCAAGTATCATAGCAGGTTTTAATATTCACCATTTGCTAATTTATATGGTAGTAATATTTTTGCTACTTTTTTGTTGTTTCTTATCCTGTACTCCCCTTATTTGCTGTTTTTTGGGGGTAGGGATGAATTAGGGAATAAAAGTCGGTTTAACATTGGAAACTATTAATAATTGCTATAGTATTAAGTCACAGCAGTAGTAAACTACATCCCTAGGCTAAGCCAAAGGCTAACCCAAAACCTCTAATTCAAGATGTTAATAATAGCAGACTGACTCTGCAATAGAGGAAATAGTAAGGGGAATCTGAGGTAGCAAAGAGTTTTCAGTGTTTCTTTATATAAAACTCAATATTGTGTCTTATCACACTCCTAATTTTGAAATAGCAAAGCCAGCATAAAAGTAATGTACATATGATAGGTAGGTAGATGCATAAATACATGCTTATATATTTATATCTTTTTCTGCTCTGACTGAAAAATCCAAACACCAACCACAATTAGGCATTACCATTTATCACATTCATGAATTACATGTTCCAATTTCAAGACTCATTCTATTTGAGTAAATGTAGTCATTCGTAAATGCAAGTGTGTCTGGTTTTCATGAGGGTTTCATTTTAAACCTGCAACCAAGTTTATCAACTATATTAAACCTAATTAAATCACTTTAATCCAACAATTTATCAGATTTTATGGAGCACTTGCTAAACTAGGACAAAAAGTTGCCTAAAAGATATCCCTTCCTTTAATCTTGAAATTTAGTGGGACCCAAGGGCAAAAGATTTTCACTCATACATTAGTTATGGGACAAGAAAGGTGGGTTAAAAGAAAATGCTTTTTATATTTTAGACTCTAACTCTGCTGATTTATTAGATAAATTCCTAAGCAAGCTGCTAATTATTTGAATTTAATGAACTTTTTTCCGGAAAAAATATATGTATATACTTTGACAAACATTAATTTAAGTCATTTTCATGTGTTAGAAGGTAGAAGTATCCATTATTTCTGAATATGGATATAAATATGCTATGTTGGAATGTACTTGACAGGACAAAACCCATCATAACTGGATAGTGTGCATTTTAAATAGTTCTCTTTACTTTAAAAATATTCTTACAATAAAATTTGTATTATCTAGAAGTTAAAAGAGAAAGCTAGAGAAAGTAGCATTTTTGATGCTCCCATCATATTGTTTAAGGACCAGAGTGATTACTAGCTATTTGCACCCTTAGAATAATGTTTGAGTATGTAAAAATGCCAAGTTAAAGTTGTTTCTAAAGACTTTAACAAAGCCAAATAAACCTTATGGAAAAATAAAATCTTTCCCCAATGCTTCACACAGGTAGGAAGCAGAAAGCTTCAGAAGCCCGTGGAGAAAAAGACAGGTATTTTAAAATTAGCTCATTTAGAATTATATGAAGCTATAATTTGATTCTAAAAAGAGGTATTTAAAAAGTTTTGCTACATTTATTAATCTTAGAAAAAAGAGTGATAGAAATACAAATCTCATCTTGCCTCTGGGATAATTAAGAAACAATTTTATTTTCTTTCAAAGCAAAGCTTCACTTTCCAAAGATTTGAAAACCAACAGGTACAAGCCAGAAATCATAAGGAGTTCTTAGAAAAGGAGGAATTAATGAGTTATAAAAATCCCTTTTCCTAGCCCCTTTGATTTACTTTTTATCCTTGGATCCTTCCTTCCTTTGTTCACTTGTCTGGCCCTGTTCTTTTTTCTCCATTGGCAACTTGAGATTTACTTTTCTGTGACAGGTCTTTCTGAACCTACTTACTTTAAGAAGGTCTTTTGGTTGTGTTGTAGAAATCTGTGTGTCTTTTGACATTCTGCTCTTAAACATAATTCATAATAATTACAATTCATTCTCATTTATTTCTTTAATGTATATAAAATAAAATGTATTATACTATAAATATGGGGATTTCACTGGCTACTTATTACCACATAATATGGTTTAGAATCTCTGAACCTATGTAAATTTATGGTTTGATTTTTAAGAAATAAGTTAATAATTCAGTTGTTTACTTTATTCCTCTGTAGGTATGTTAGAGCGGAAGTTCTGGCTGGCTTTGTTAATGGCCTATTTTTGATCTTCACTGCTTTTTTTATTTTCTCAGAAGGAGTTGAGGTATAGTAGATAATGATTAAGTTAGTAAATTACTTTTCTGTAATCAAAATGTTTATTTATTAATGATATATGTAATGGAGCTATTTTTTACACTAAGTATTTTTTTCAAGTATTTTGTAAGCTTCTCCTGTACACATTATGATATCTAATCCAATAATAAGTTGAAAAAATTAAATATATGTGAAACTACTTGAAATTGAGAACAAATAAATGAAAGTGCTTTACAAGCCATAATAAAATGTTAACACTATGAAAAATAAAGGCATTATCTGGGTAGTGAGGTCAGTTGGGAAGAGTTTTTAAAGGAAACAGAACCTGAGAGTTTTGCCAGTGAATTTTAATATTTTGTAATTAAGAAAGAAAAAGAAAATTTAAAGATTAATGAACCTAAAATGAAAGGCAGTATTTCAACATATCAGAAAGGGATAGGTTTATGAACTTAATAATCACACTTCTTGGTATTTATATTTATCAAAAAATAGTAGTTACCTTTTTTTGCAGTATATGACCACTAGATATACAGTATATATGTTCATAAATTATTTTGGGAATTATTTTTGGAGTGCTTTTAATTCTGAAAATAACTAATTTTTTTAAAAAAAATTATGTTTCTACCAGTTAATCAGAAATTATATCAATGCTATTTTTTGTGTTATGTGTTTTCTAGAGAGCATTAGCCCCTCCAGATGTACACCATGAGAGACTGCTACTTGTTTCAGTTCTTGGGTTTGTGGTAAACCTAATAGGAATATTTGTTTTCAAGCACGGAGGTCATGGACATTCTCATGGCTCTGGTATGATGGTTAGAACCTGTTGTTTCTTCATTTTTGACAAGAATTCTGTTGTTATTATTCATTTATGAAAATTGATAATGTATTCCTTAGTCATCCTCTCACTTCTCCATGCCTCTCCATCTCATTCCCTTCCTAGAGCTACTAGCGCATGCTATGGGTTTAGTGTGGATCCTTCCAGACCTCTGTAGCTCATCTGTTTAGTATGATACCATTGATATGAAACAAATATAAGAAAACCACAAAAAATTCTATTAAAAAAATTATAAAATCCATTTATTAAAAAAATTATATATGTGTATATATATGAGATTTACTTTACAATTTGTCTTTGAGATTTTTCCATTTGGTATACATCAATCTACCTTGTCTTTTTAACTGCTATATGAAATTCCATGGTATGGATTACCATGGATTATTTAGCCAGTCTTCTCTAGATATAATTCAAGTTGTTTGTACCTTTTCACTAATCCATACAAAGCATATCCCTGTGAACATATGCAAGTGTTTTTTCAGTGCTATCCTGTCCTGTACAATAGCCATTAGTTACATATGGTGCTTTTTAAATTTAAAATCACTTCCTCAGCACATTTAAGGTGGTCATTAGCCACATGGGGCTACCATATTGGATAGCACAGTTACAGAACATTTCCAGCATTACAGAAAGTTCTTTGAATTGCACTATGCTAGAGTATAAGTAGAATTGCTACGACATAGGATATATGCAATTTTAGTTTCAACAGATACTTGCAAGTTGCCCTGTCATTCACATTTACCCCTCAACAATAAGTGCAGGTACTACTAATTTCCTCCCATGCACGTCAACATTTTAATATTATAGATTTAAAACAGCTTTGCTAATATTTTGATAAAAATTAGATCTCATTTTATTTTATAATTCTCTGATTTGTGTTAAGGTTGAACATCTTTCTGTAAGTTTTTAGGCTTTCCAGGTTTTTATTCTTCTGTGAATTGCCTGTTTATATTTTTTGCCTGCTTTTCTGTTGTCTTATTTTTAATCTATTTATAGTATTTCTTTCTATATTTTGTGTACTAATCCTTTGTTTTATGTGTTGCAAATACCTTTTCAAGTCTATGGCCTTTCTTTTTTTTATTATTAATTTTATTTCCAAATACTCATACCTACTGAACACACTTCCCTTTCCTCCCATCCCCTGGTGAGCTCTATACTACTTTTTGTCTTTGTGAATTTAATATTTTAACTAATATCAAACAATTTATGTCCTTATGTGTCTTGCTTATATCACTGAGCATAATGTTTTCAACTTTCTTCCATGTTGCAACATGTCTCGGTACTTCATTCTTTCTTATGGCTGAATAATACTATGTTGTGTGTATGGACCACATTTTGTTTATCCATTCATTTGTTAATAGAAACATGGGTTATTTCATCTTTTGGCTATTGTGAATAATGCTGCTATAAACATTGGTGCACAGATATCTGTCTGAGACCCTATTTTCACTTTCTTTGGATATATACCTAGAGGTAGAATTGCTGGTTTATGTGGTAATTCTATATTTAACTTTTTGAAGAATCACCATATTGCTTTGCATGGTAGTGCACCATCTTGCATTCTCACCAATAATGCACTGGAGTTCCAGTTACTCCATATATCCTCCAACACTTATTTTCCATTAAAAAAAAAAATAGCCATCCTTGTGGCTAAGTGGTTTTTTGGTTTTTTTTTTCCTTTACTTATCAATATGCTTGTGAGAGTCATCCATATTATTGTGTCAGATTGTAAGTCATTCATTCTCATAGCTGTATAGTGTTCCATTTTGAGAAACCATCACACTTTATTCATACAATCTATTAATGATGGCCATTCAGGTACTTTCTAGTTTGGGGCTAGTTTAAGCAGTGCCACTATGAACATTCCAATACATGTCTTTTGTGAAAATTTATGCACATTTCTACTAGGTGTAGAATTGCCAAGTTATAGGGTTTGCATGTTTAGTTTTAGTACATAATGATTAACATTATTTGTAAAGTGGCTGTACCAATTTTGAGTATAAATTCTACAAGAAGACTGCTCAACATCTTTGTCAACACTTGGTCTTGTTGTAGTTTTCATTTGCATTTAATTTATTGGAGTGAGATTGAGCACCTTTTCATATGTTTACAGGACATTTCACATTTCTCTTTTTTGTGAACTGTCCTCATCATTTGCCCATTTTAAATTAAGTTTTTGGTGTTTTGCATCTAATTTTTTTTTTTTTTTGAGTTAATTTTTGTATAAGGTATGATATAGGGGTCCTTTTTTAACAAATCAATTTTATTGATACATATTAATAAAGCATAAATCCACCTGAAGTGTACAATCGATGGTATTTGGTATAATATAGTTCTGCATTCATGACTTCAGTCATAATTAGAGCTTTTTCATTATTCCGTTAATAATAATAAAAAACAAAAAAACAGAATAACGAACAAAAAACTTATCACCTCTCAATCTGTCTGTGCTTCCCCTGCCATACGTAACTGCTATTCTATTTCCATTTCTCTAGTGTATTTGCATTTATATTTTGTAAAAACTGTCTTATATATGTAATATCAACCATTTTGTATTTCACATGAAGTTTCACTGTATTATTTAGTCCCATGTTACATTTTTTAGCTTTCCTTTTAGTAATATACATGACCTAGACTTTCCCTTTCAACACTGTCATACCCATATATTCGCACTGCTAGTTACAAACACTATGATGTGCTTTCACCATTTCTATTCATTTCCAAAGATTTTTAAACAACCTTTTTACCAGTTCTGCACAGATTAACCCTCAGCTTTCCATTCTCTACCTTCCTTCTATTTTCTAGTTACCTATTTCTAATTATTAACTCCATGAGTTTACATAATATATTTAGTTCATAATAGTACAAATCATACAGGATTTTCCCTTTTGCCTCTGGCTTGCTTCACTCAATATATTGTCCTCCACGTTCTTCCACATTGTCATATGCTTCACAAATTCATTTCTTCTTACAGCTGCATAATTTTCCATCATGTGTAAACACTACAGTTTGTTTATCCATTCATCAGTTGATGGACACTCAAGTTGTTTCCAACTTTTGGCAATTGTGAATAATGCCGCTATGAACATCGGTGTTCTTCTGGGTATATACATAGTAATGATATTGCGAGGTCACATGGCAAGTCTGTATTCGACTTCCTTAGGAACTGCCAAACAGTCCTTCACAGTGGCTGTACCATTCTACATTCCCACCAATAGTGAATAAGCGTTCCTATCTCTCTGCATCCTCTCCAACACTTGTAGTTTTCTGACCTATCCTAATAAGTGTGACATGATATCATATTGTAGTTTTGATTTGCGTTTCCCTAATTGCTAGTAATGTTGAGCATTTTTCCATGTGTTTCTTCGCCATTTGTATTTCTTTGAACAATTGTCTTTTCAAGTCTTTTGCTTTTTTTTTTTTTCCAGGGGATACTGGGGATTGAACCCAGGACCTCGTACATGGGAAGCAGGCACTGAACTACTGAGTTACACCAACTTCCCCCCCCCAGTTTTTTTTTTTTTTCTTTTTTTTACGAGGTACCAGGGACTAAACATAAGACCCCGTACATGTAAAGCATGCACTCAACCACTGAGCTATACCTGCTCCCTTTTGCCCATTTTTTAATTGGATAGTTTGTCTTTTTATTTTTAAGTTGTAGTATATATTTATATATCATGGATTTTAAACCCTCATTGGATTTGTGATTTCCAAATATTTCTCCCATTGACTCAGCTGCCTTTTTACTCTTTTTGACAAAATCCTTTTTTAATTTTGAGGAGGTTACATTTATCTGTTTTTTCTTTTGTTGCTCTTGCTTTGAGTGTAAGGTTTAAGAAACTACCACCTACCATAAGATCTTGAAGATGTTTTTCTACATTTTCTTCTAGGAGATTTATGGTTGTTGCTTTTATATTTAGGTCTTTGATCTATTTTGAGTTAATTTTTGTATAAGATTTAAAATAGGGGTCCTCTTTCTTTCTTTTGGATATGGATATCCAGTTTTACCAGCATCAATTGTTGAATAGACTGTTCTGGCCTAGCAGGGACGGCTTGACAGCCTTGTCAAAAATCATATGATGTGAGGGTCTATTTCTGAGTTCTCTGGTTATATTGATCAATCTGTCTTTATGCCAGTACAATGCTGTTTTTATCACTGTACCTAAGTAATATGCTTTAAAGTTATAACTGAGAGTCCTCCAGCTTTGTTCTTCATTTTAAAGACATTTTTGGCTATTTAGGTCCTCTTACCTCGAAGATAAATTTGATAATTGGCTTTTTGATTTATGCAAAAAAAGGTTTTTGGGATTTTTATTGGGATTGCATTGAATCTGTAAATCAGTTTGGGTAAAATTGTCATCTTAACAAAATTTAGCCTTCCAGTCCATGAACATGGAATGTCTTCCATTTATTTAAGTCTTCGGTTTCTTTTAGCAATGTTTTATAGCTTTCTGAATATTGGTCCTTTATGTCCTTGGTTATGTTTATTCCTAAATATTTGATTCTTTTAGTCACTATTATAATGGAATATTTTTTCTGATTTCTGATTTTTTTCCTGATTTCTGATTTTCTGATTTCCTCCTCAGATGACTCATCAGAAGTGTATAGAAACGCTACTGAAATTTGCATATTGATCTTCTATTCCGCTACTTTGTTGAACTTGTCCATTCTAGTAGCTTTTTTATAGCTTTTTCAGGATCTTCTAGACGTAGGATCATATCAGTGAATAGTGAAAGTTTTACTTCTTTGTTTCCTATTTGGGTTCCTTTTATTTATTTATCTAGCCTAATTGCTCTAGCTAGAAGTTATAGCACAATATTGAATAATAGTGGTGACAGTGCGCATCCTTGTCTTGTTCCTAATCTCAGTAGGAAAGCTTTCAGTCTTTCACTGTTGAGTACTATGCTAGCTGTAAGTGTGCACTTAACATATAGAGAAAGCTTCCTTCTAATCCTGTCTTTTGGAGTGTTTTTATCAAGAAAGTTTGCTGTATTTTGTCAAATGCCATTTTCTGCATCAATTGAGAGGATCGTGTGATTTTTCTTCTTCATTTTATTAATGTGGTTTATTACACTAGTTGATTTTCATGTGTTGAACCAACTTTACATACCTGGGATAAAATCCACTTGATTGTGGTGTATAATTCTTTTAATGTGCTTCTGGATTTGGTTTGCAAGTATTTTGTTGAGGATTTTTGCATATATATTCATTAGAGATATTGGTCTCTAATTTTCTTTTTTCATAGTATCTTTATCTTTATCTTTTTTTTGGTATTAGGGTGATGTTGGTTTCATAGAATGAGTTTGGTAGTATTCTTTCCTGTTCAATTTTTTTGAAGAGCTTGAGCAAGATTGGTATTAGATCATCTTTGAGTGATTGGTAAAATTCACCTGTGAAGCCATCTGTCCTGGGCTTTTCATCTTTGAGAGGATTTTGATGACTGTGTTTTAGTCTCTTCACTAGTAATTGGTTTTTTGAGGTCTTCTATTTCTTCTGGGGTCAGTGTAGGTTGTTCGTGTGTTTCTCAGAGTTTGTCCATCTTGTCTTCATTGTCAAGTTTTTTGGTGTACAGTTATTCATAGTATCCTCTTATGATTTCTAATTTCTGTGGAGTCAGTGGTAATGTCCCCCTTCTCATTTCTGATTTTATTTATTTGTGTCTTTTTTTTTTTTGTCAGCCTAGCTACAGGTTTGTCAATTTTGTTGATCTTCTAAAAGAACCAGGTTTTGTTCTTGTTGATTCTGTTGTTTTTTTGTTCTCATTTCATTTATTTCTGCTCTGATCTTTACTGTGTGATGTTTTATTTTTCTCTTGCTGCTTTCAGAATCCTCTTTTTATCTCTGATAATTGTCTGAATAGTAGGTGTCTCAGAGTAGGTCTATTAAGTTTATTCTATTTGGGGTGCGTTGTCCTTCTTGGATGGTGATATTTATGTCTTTTGTAAGAGTTGGGAAGTTTTTGGTCATTATTTCCTCAAACATTTTTTCTGCCCCTTTTCCATTCTCTTCTTTTGGGACACCAATAATGCGTATGTTTGTGCGTTTCATGTTGTCAATTCAGTTCCCTGAGACCTTGTTCCATTTTTTCCTTTTTTTTCCTGTCTATTCTAGCTTTCAAATTCAGATATTCTGTCCTTGAAATCACTAATGCTGTCTTCAAGCAATTCAGATCTGCTCTTATGTGCCTCTAATATATTTTTAATCTCATCCATTGTGTCTTTCATTCCCATAAGGTCTGTTACTTTTCTTTGCAGGCTTTCAAATTGTTCTTTATGCTCACCCAGTGTCTTCTTAATATCTTTCATCTCTTTAGTCATATTTTCCTTCAAGTCTTTGAATTGATTTAGGAGATTTGTGTGATTATCATTGATTAGTTGTCTTAAATCCTGTATCTCTTCAGGATATTTGGTTTGTGCCTTTGGCTGGGCCATCTCTTCCTGTTTCTTAGTATGGCTTGTAATATTTTGCTGATGTCTAGGCATCTGAATATGTGGGTGAATTTACTCTGATTGTCAATTTCTCTCTCTTTCCTAGTATTTTTTGTTTTTTGTTTTTTGTTTTCCTCTCACAGCTCTTCTTTGATTTTTTTGTTTCAACGTATTCTAAGTCTTTAAAATTTCCCAGTTTAAGTTATCAGAATTGGGCCAGGGAGTCACTAAGGGGTACATGTTTTCTCCCAGGGCCTTAAGAGAGACCTAAAAGCAGTTTTTTTTTCCATGCAGTTTCCTGACCAGCCAGCAGATGGCGCTTGTCAGCGATCCTTTCCACAGGGGTCTTTCCTTCAACTTCAGCTTTCCAGTGTTTCTGGTCTGGCCAGAGCTGAGATTCAGAGTGGGCTCTTCTGGCCGAATTCAGTGAAGAGAAGCCTTCCAACTCACCCTCCTTCTTCCACTGTAACAGCTGACAGGGAGGAAAACATTTGTTCCCCCACTCAGTCAGCTGCAGTGCGCCAGGGGGTTTATCCAGGCTTAATGTCTTGAAGGTGGGGAATGG
>JAQZBX010046065.1:0-20873 GCA_029593785.1 Cabassous unicinctus | reverse complement strand
TTCGTGGGTTCTTGCTGCTGGCAGTTGAGAGACGCGGGCTTGCTTGACTTAAGCTGCTCTGTATCTTAGCCTTAGCAGCCATGTTAAAGGGGGGTTGGGAGGGGGCAGAGGGGGAAGGAGCGGGTGTTAGGGTTGATAGGGTGCCGGAAGAGTTAAAGGGAGAGGGAGCAGGTGAGATGTTTTTCTATATCCTACAACACTTCCCAACTTTTATTTACTAAACTCCAAAGGCTTTTTTCCAAAGAATAAAAAGTTGAAAAAGAACATTTACACACATTTACAAACTATATAACAGAAATATAAATGATCATATTTTTAGAGGTGGTAATGTCTATAAAATGATATAACTCTCCATGTATGGGTCAAGACCCCTTGTGCCTCCTTTCAAAAGTTTTGACTTGGAATTTAACGTTAAGAGTCATAAGAGGCAACATACTTTGTAAATTCCAGCTAAGTAAATTATAATTACAGTCCAAATTCTGATTAGGAAATTTTAGCATTGCTAAGCTGAGGAATGAAGCTTAAAGATACAATTAATATGAGATTATATTAAAGGATTTAGTGGAATTAATAAATTCTATAACAATAGATTACAACTCAAGCTTGAACACAGGCAACAGGCTTTTGCAGTCAATAATTCGCAAAGCAGCCTACATTCTATTTGCTGCTCTTGAATACTGGTATTTTATCAGTTAAAATCTTGCAGTCAGTATCATTATGCGGGGCTTGGATAATTTTAATGGAAAACAAAGGAAAAAATGCACTTGGAATCACACAGATGAAAGCTTCCATGTAAATTTCAAATATGAAAATGCACATGCTGGTTCTGAATTAGGCAATGTGAAAGAAAAAACAGTAAAAAAGGAAAATGAGAATAATTTTAAAAAATGATGCCTTGTCTTTGGAATGACTAAGAAGACATGGGATCAGAGATGTTAAAAGGACAAAAAGTAAGGACTGGATTTTGGTTAGAAAGACAAGCATTTTGTGGTGGGTGCTTCATGCACCTGAGCCATTTCTTTTCAATATAGGGAGCCATTAGTTTATGCATTGAGGGAAAATTAGTTGTTCTAATCAGTGACTTATTTTTTTGGCAGGTTTATCCAAGCAACTAATTGACATATATTCAAAGACATAAGTGTATAAAATACTCAGAATTCTCAATATATCTGGCATTAACAAAGTTTCATTTTTCTTTACCCTCAAAACTGCCTTTCTATGTGAATATCCAAAAACAAAAAGTAGCTGGCATATTGTCCAGTTGGACATCATTTCTAATTAAAGATGATTACTTTCTGTCATTCCTTTCAAATAACTACTCATATTGTACTTCTCTTTCCAATGCACTAAAAAAATAGTGTGCACTCCTTAGGAATTGCACTTTGAGGAGTAATTTGATAAGCATGTGAAAAAATACTTGGTATATACTTCTGAGCCCTTTGGAAACAGAACAAATAATGAGAGAAAGTAAGCTAAAATCGCAGTCTTCTTCTCTACCTCCTTTGTCCATGCCCATCCTTAATTCCCTAACCCTACACAATAAATCCTAACTAATTTAAAAGACTTGGGCAAGCAGGTATGCCTCTTGTCTTAGTTTGGGTTACCCCAAAGCAGAACCTCAGATAAGGATTTGAGTGACAATGGGAGGTGAAGGAAACATTGGTAAGAATTGCAGAGGTAAGACAGGGAAGAAAAAGCAGCTAACAAAAGTGTATGTCTTCAAGCCAGTTATCACTGAGGGCAACTGGAGTTTTATCCCAGTGGATAAATTCTGGGAACTAGTGTGGAAACACACCTCAGGGGTAACCCACGCAAGAGGTAAGGGAGTTGAAGTACTTACATACTAATTTCCATCCATTATTGTTGAGTGCTGTTCCCGGGAACTTAGGTTCACTGGCACTTCTGGACTGTCCCATGGGTGGACAGAAGGACTTCAGCAATCAGAGAAAGCCCTCAGGCAAAGGCATGCAGATTCTAGCCATTGGAAGTAGAGCAGGTGTACATTGAAGCAGTAAATATGGAAGACTATAGGTGGGAAATCAAAAGCACCTGTTACATTTCTTTAAACAAAGTTTTTTTTAAATAGACTCTGATGAGTTACCAATTTAAATTTAACTTAGCCATGTAGGTGGGAACTCAGAATTTCTGACTTCACTTCAAATCACTGATGGAAATGTGTAACAAGCATAAGTTTACTGAATTAGTTTATAGTTTAATTTTTTTGTTTTGTTTACTCATTTGTGTTTTCTTTCTTTTGAGTCCAAATAAGTTAACCATGAATCCTAGGATCTAGAATTAGTTTCAAATTTAGATTTCTTTATAAGTAAATGGGAGATTTTTTAGTTTATTAATATTTTCAAAGTGTTTCTGAACTTTTTAATGTTTTTTATTGTTCTCTACATTGAATTTTCTAATACATTAAAATCAAAACTATTGTTTTGAGTCCTTTTGTACCTCAACATTTTGTTCCTTGATGGTGTGACTCTTTGTAGATATTGTTGTTTGGTAATTGTCTTGTAAAAATTCACATTTAAAGTGGTAATTTAGCAACATAAATATAGTTCCTATTCCTTCTTGAGACCACAATAAAACAATAATGCTTTTTAAAATATATATATATAAACTAAATAGAAGTAAATAGAAAATAAATACAATATAAAAACCTGGGGTCATTAGCAACTGAGATATCGCAACAAATTTCTGTAATATGAAAAGCAGATTAAGGAATAGTTATGATTGTAAGGAGCACCCAGAGAAGTTTACCTCGCATGCAGAAGATGATGCCTGTGAGAGGGGGCCACTTTTTAATGCAGCTCTCAAGGAGTTGATGGGAAACATAATTGGGTAGAAAGTTTGGATGAAGTTAAGAATATATTTCTTGGAAATAATGCAAAGAAACAAAAAAGGAAATAAAACTGGTAGAAACATGAATGGGATCAGTGTGTCCATATGGCCCATATTCATATAGTGAAAATAATGAAAACAACTTTTAGCAGAGAAAACAGACACAGCAGAAAAATCATACTTACGATTATAGGAAAGAATGGAAGTCCATCAAACCAGAAGGGACAGGAATTCAGAGGTGGAAATTTGAGAAGAAAGACCACCAGAAGTAAAGGGAGGATGCTGGTAACCTCAATTTGAAGAATGGGGAAGAGAATGACACTCTGTGTTGACAGAGTAAGGAATAAATATCTTAGGGGTTTATTTAGAAAAAGTTTCATTAGTACAATCCCACAATCTCTTATCCACAATTCCAAAATGCTAATGGCTCTGAAAATCAAGTGCTGTTTTCCTAAATCAATTGGCTGCAAAATTATTATCTGATCTGAACTCATTTGGTGACAAAATCTTACCAAAATAATGTGAAGCTATTTATAGTTTTTGTTTATCACATTTATGGAGATCTACATTTTTGCTATAGAAATAGTAAAGATTTTAGTTACAGGGTCTTCTCTGTTTCACATTATATCATAGATAGAATACATAAAGTAATACCTCTCTTAAATCTGAGAAGTTATGAATTTCAAAATACATATGACCCCAAAGATTTTTAATAAGGCATTATGGACAGGTTGTGAGGGCATTATGGACAAGTTATACAGAAAAAAACACCAAATTCAAGATGATGGTTAGCTTCGGGAGGAAAAAGAAGGAAAATATGATAAGAAGGTTTACAGAAAAGACCTCACTCTATTTGCAATATTTTATTTTATAAGCTGGGTAATGGTCACATAAGTGTTTGTTATATTAATTTATATTCCCCTTTCCATGTCTATAATAGTTCACAATAAGAAAAAGTTAGCCAAAGAGAAATTAAATATAATGATATAAACACATTGGAAATACATGGAAAGAGGAATTGTGAGGTCGTTAAAATGTGCTAAAAATCATTACTGGTCATAGCAGGAAGACAGTAGACAATGATTACATTTTCATAAATCTAAGAGTAGCTGCATGTGCATATTATTTAAGCTTTTGTCAAATCATTCCTGCCAGGGCCTGCTGTCCTCTCATTTTTAGACTCTGCTATAATTATCATTACTTTTGACTTTATGTTCCATGGTACCTTTGTATTAAATTTTCAGAAAGGATTTATAAACAATTTAGGCACCATACCTTGCTGCATTTCCCCCTGGGCACATCCCATCATTTTCTCCTCTATGATTCTGTTCCTGATATGCCTTCCACCTGGAATTCCTCTCTCTCCTCCATTTCTTGCTATGATCTAACAGAAGATGAAATGCAGTGCATTGAAGCTAAATGCTACAGACCTCAGAAAGAGGAAGACAAGGGTTACGGAGTCTCCTACATTCTGACCATGGGGCATAGACTTGATCCTCCCTCATCAGTTCTTTCTTCTCTGGAGAGCATGTTCTTGAAGATCTCTGAAGTCAGGCACAAATTTATGGCACTAAAGAAGTTAAGCATTTACACACAAATAGCAGCTTTGATTCCCTGTAAGTATTCCTTTCTAACAATCTGAAATACTTGAAAAAACATTTACAGATTCTTACCCAAAACATAAACTGTCTCAGTTATTTGCCATTTATTTCAGTCATCATTAGTTGTAAATATCATTGGAAAATATCCTTATTTCTCTCATCTGTAAATTCTTCAGTGACTAGTAGTCTCTTGATTACCTCTGTATCTCTTGCAATATTTGTTTGGAAGCATTGCATTGCACAGATCAGATGCTTAATTAACTATTTCCCTAAAAGAAAAAAAATAGAAATAAAATATTCCTCTTCTGTGTCTTGAGCACCACATTCCAAGCCTGGCTCTAATTCTTGTAACGACCTTCATATAGGTGTTTACTCTATTGAAACAGGGATGCTGATGAAGATGATTTGAAGTTCTTACAAATAATTTTTAAATCATCTAATTAGGGGAGAGGGTCTTGTTTTTGGAGAGAATGATCAGTTAAATTCAGCTTTCTCTTCCCATTTTGAGCTTTTCTTCTGTTTGACCTTTTCCCTTTAATATTTAAAGAATGTCAACAATGTTCTGGCTCTTTTATATAAGTCAGTTTGGGAAAATTAGTTGCTTTATTTTTATGGTTAAGAAACAAAAATACTATGTGTAAGCAGATTCCTTGGTCTCATTCATTTTTGTAAATGCAATTGTTGACATTAGTCTTTACCTTATATTGACTCTAGAGATAGATGAATGATTATGATAGATGGATAGATAGATAGATAGATAGATAGATAGATAGATAGATAGATAGATAGATAGAGATACTAATAACTATCATTCAATTCTCCAATCTCTTCCATGGTTCCTTATTTAAGTTTTAGTATCAAATTGCCACATGGGTCTTAGCCTTCTCTTATGCTTTTCAAGCAATTTTAAAATTATTTCCCATCTTTTTTCTTTATTTTGCTACTTTATCCATGGAATTTATCTAGCCCCAATGTTCTCCTGGTT
The DNA here is from genome assembly GCA_029593785.1 of Cabassous unicinctus. Classification (NCBI taxonomy): domain Eukaryota; kingdom Metazoa; phylum Chordata; class Mammalia; order Cingulata; family Chlamyphoridae; genus Cabassous; species Cabassous unicinctus. The sequence goes on along the minus strand of JAQZBX010046065.1, from coordinate 15,443 downwards.
TATATACTAGCACACTCATTTTGGCAGTCATGCCTTTTGAATAGATTTATATCCTTTTCTAAATAGCTCATCCAAGTAATTTCTCTTTTTTCATAATTTTAAAATCTCACTGCCTGCATATATTAATTTTAAGGGATGCTTGAAATAATTATTTAAATGCAAAATGCTATATAAAGGTAAGTCACTTGAAAACTATATATCTATAACTATATACTAAATTCACACCTACATTTATAGTTCTATATAGTTAATCAGGTATACAAAGTGCAGCTAGATTATCATGTACCATCTGATGACTGTCCCCTATGCTGCAAAGTGTGTTTTCAAAAATAATTTCCTGCCACATTCCTGACTGTATTTGCAGCCTGAGTTGATCCCCTCCCCTGCTGTTCCCTGATCTGCCCCTGGGTTACAAACAGCCCCTACAGACAGACTGGCTCGTGCTACCTGCTGCTCAGACACAGATTAACTCACTACCAACCATATGGGCTAGTGACTTCATAAATTCCTCTTCTTTTGCTTTTGGCTGTTAGGAAAGTTAATGGACAGTTTTCTGGTGGGGAAAAAAACAACCTGGTGGTGTGCAGGCTGGGCAGTAATCACCTGCACCCCACACAACTGGCACCTCCATCTGCCTTTCAGCAGCTATTTGTGTGAAGAGGATGGATTAATCCATTCAGTGCTACTACTCCTGTGTTGTTAGCCACTGCCATTTGCCTCAATTACAAAGCCAAATGATTAAACTCTCAATTCATATCTTGATTATTTATGATAATTACTGAATGCGTCCATTGTTAAAGAGTTCCTCAAAGTGTTTCCAGAGTTAAAAGAAACTTAAATCATTTTGATATATTTTTGCAATTGTATAAAACATATACATTTATTTTTAAATGTAGTAAAATAAATGCTCTATGAAACCCTGGGTTGAAATGAAAAGTCCATAGACTATAAGTCTTCTGGTCTGGGTTCATTGAGACTTTGGACAAGTTCATTTCTGTGCCTTAATTTCCTCTGAAATACATATTGGTGAAAGTACATTATATACCATACCAAAGCACTTTAAAGTACCATAAAAGATCATTATTAAATATTGGCTTTATTGGAATTCAAAAGCAGAGGTTATAAGGAAACTTCATTCTGAATCACATAAATATTAACAAGTATTTTTCATTAGCAAATTATCTATAATATGATTTTAATTATCAGCACTGATATACAAGTACAGGTGTTTTGCACAGCATTAATCTTCAACTCATCTTGATTTGTGTCCCTGAAAAAAAGCCTTTTACTGATTTTTACAGATAGAATAATTGAATTAGAATAATGGCCTTTTGAATTAATAACTAATCAGAAAATCTTTTATTTCATTAAAATGTGTTTCTTGACTAGAGTCATAATTTTCTCAACTGGTTGATGACATAATAACTTATATACTAAAACACTTAATTATTTTTTAGATATTTTAGTATTTGATGTAAAGGGGATAATTTGGAAGTGAGATAAAAAAATCAAATTAAATTATTTCTTATGGTTATTCTCTCTTTATTAAATATCTCATTTCCTTCAGATTTAGACTCCCCTGAAGGAAGAAAAATGAATAAATATTCTGGCCTATCAATACAATAAACTATCAATTTAAATGCTTTTTATATGGAAATAAAACATGTAAAACTATGTTTATAATCTATTTTCCTCATGTTTCATTTTATTTTTCAATTGAATTTGCTTGTTATTCTTGTAAGAAACATTTAATGTTAATATATAAAATAAATTTGGTTATATATATTATGTGATAGGTGAAGTTTATTTTATGCATGAGTGTGTGCACATGTATGTGTATGTGTGTGTGCATGTTGTTAAAAATATGCTTTTGCCAAACCTACAGTACTTAATAAAATGGCATGTACTTAAAATAGATTATGCATTCTACCTAATTAAAATGTATTCTTCTGTTCTTCATAGTCTTTATTTCCAATTTTAAAAATAAAGACAGAAAACACATCTTAATTTACTTTGTATTCCACTGCCTACTAAATCTTGGTATTATTAATTACACTATATATCTTTAGCTTTTGAGTGATTGAATGGGAGAAAAAAATTAAGGATATTTTTGTGTTTCCTTGCTACGATTATATGAAGAGTTATTACAATTCTCTGGTACATTAAAACATTAGAAATTAGAAAGATGAAGGGAAGAGTGAGTGAATAAATGCACTGCAAACGCTTATGAAGGAAAGACCTGTCGGCGTCGCGGCCGGTCGGTCAGCCGCTGATCGCCGATCTCCACCGCTATCGGCTGCCGCCGCTGATCGCCACCTCCGGGCAGTCCCTCGGCGATCCGGTGGTCGGGAGACGAAAGAGAAGGGGGTGCGGCCTACCAGACTCAGGCTTCCCCAAGTACAGCAAACCAAGGGTCGGGGTCTGTGTCTCGAGCCACAGACGAGAGTGGGGAGTCGGACGCTTTTCGGTTACCAGTGGACGGCGAGTAACGAATATGGAGACAATCGCACACTCTGGAGACAAGGTTGGGCTCCAAGTCTGAGTTTATTGGGCGGGCTCTGATATTTATACAGAGCAGGGAGGGTTGAGTGAAACGGGGAAGGGTAAGGCATACTGGGCAGATTCTGATTGGCTAGGATGGGTTTATGTCCATATAAGGTATGGAATGTATATGAGAGAAAGGGGGCAGGGCCGAGCTGCGGTGGCCATCTTGAAGCACATGGCAAGGAGAGGTTGCTACAGATGTCAGCAGCTGATTGGCTGTGGTAGCTACGAAAGCGTCCGTCTCTGTTTGGTCGCGGTATTTGGCGCCAAGACGGTGTCCATGCCTCGGTTTTCTCAGGCAGTGCACTCGGAGCTTCCGTACCGCCCTCACCCCCCACACACACCTCCTCCCTAAAGACCATTGTCAGAATTTTGGTCAGTAACCTAGCTGAAATTTATTTGAACTATGTATGATATTTCCATTTAATTGAAAAGGTAAAGTTTTGGTAAAAATTGTAAATTGGCCACTGTTATTGCCACTTTTGTTCCTTGGTTCGGAAGGACTTCAGAACAAAGAAATGTGACCTCAGTACAGTGACCAGACATTTATTTGATTACAGCACAGTGTTGTGACTGGAGCCTGGTTAGGACGTCGATGGAAGCGCCCTCAGTGTTGCAGCTCAAGCATGGTTGAGGCAATGATGAAATTGCACCAGCGGTGAAGATGGAGGTGCACAGCTTGGTGTTACAGCTAGGCTCAGTGTTGCACCTCGTTGTTGATCTGGCCAGGGGGAAGATGGAAGCATGCTCAAGGTTTTGGGGCTACATTAGGTATAAATTTCCTGTTTCGCTGCCCTGAAGGTGGAGCCTTAAGTTGCAATGCTGTGATTGGTTGATCATCGGGTTCTGCGCGAGAGCGTTGGCTAGGGTTTGGAAGCTAGATTAGCATTTTATGTTAATAGCGTATGCTAACTGGGAGGCATTGATTGGCTGATTATTAATTAGGGTGATGGATCCTATTGGCTGAAAATCTCTTGTCTTATTGGCTGAAGATCTCTTATCCTATTGGTTGGTTCTTCCTCCTCTGCCTAAGGATCACAGTTCAGTTATCAGCCCGCTCCTTCAGCCATTTACTATGCATAATTTTTAAACAAACTTGACCTTTAAAAATAATCCACAACCTCTGGACATCATTCCATACACTCCTTTCCCCCTGCTCTTCCCAATAAGTACAAGTCTAAACCCTGGAAATAATGCTGGAGGCAACCAAACGAGAATGCTGAAAGATGGTGAAAAGAAGGCTAACTGATTTGAGACCCTAATACTGGAGGAACAGCTTAGCAGCAGGAAGTCTTATGAATTCCTCCCAACAGAAGAAATCATCCAAATGTTTCTCAATCACCAACCTAGCAACACAAGGTAACCTAGGTAGGCTCATTCCTCTCACAGATTGAATAGGAGGGTCCCTGACAGCATCAGGTGAGCATGACATCATGGGCAAAGGGGATCAATTGGGATCCTGGATGACTGGGCAGCAACAGAAAGGTTACTGCCACAATAAGTGACACAGCATGGAAAGTCATTTTATCCACATGGACCTGAAACCTGCTTTCCCTCTCCAATGAGAATTTTCAGCATAGTCAGGCAACACTACCACATGGAACCCTGTCATACAGCAAGTAGATCCCTGCCACAATAAGCAGCCAGACTTCCTTGTTGTCCAAGAATCTGAATCTCCCTTTCCCAGGTGGAAATACTGGAGTAGGTTTTGGGAGAACTTCCAGGGGATTCCTGAAGCAACTGTACTCTTTATCAGAGATTATGGATGTGAAAAAATACAAGAACAGAAATAGAAAACTTACAGAAAAGGACTCAGTAGTAGAATGGAGATAACAGAGAATATAATTGGTGTACCTGAGAATAGATCAATAGAATTTACACAATTTGAACAAAAGAGGGAAAATAGACTGAAAAATAAATTACAGGACCCCAGGTACTTTTCAACAATAACAAAAGATACAAAATTTGTATTGTGAGAGTCCCAGAAAGAAAGGAAAAACGGTGGAACTGAAAGAGTGTTGGAAAAAATAATGACTGGAGACTTCTTAAATTTGGCAAAAGACAAAAGTCTACCAACCCAAGAAGCCAAAGAAGCCCTAAACAAGGTCAATCTAAAGAAATCTAGACAAAAACAGATCATAAAATACTGAAAAAAAAATAAAAGACAAACTGTTGAAAGCATCCAGAGAGAAATGAGGCATTACATATATAGAGAAAAGCAAATTTGAATGGCAGTAGATTTCTCATCTGAAACCACTGAGGTCAGAAAGAAGGGACATAACAAGTGCCAAAGGAAAGGAAATATCAACCTAGAGTCCAAAATCTTCATTCCTTTGGCAATGAAGTGGAAATAAAGATATTCTTACACTATGGAAAACTAAAGGAATTTGTCATTAGCAGATCTGCCCTTAAAGAGTTCTTCAAACAGAAATAAAATGATAAAAGAAAGAATTCTGGGGTATCAGGAAGGAAAAAAGAACAATGAAAACAGCAGAAATATTGGTACATAACATAGATTTTCATTTTCCTCATGAGTTCTGTGGCCGTTGGGCAGTTTGATGTAATTATGAATTCCAAAAATATAATTGGATCATGCTTGTAAACTGATCTGTTAATCTGGGCATGATTAAGTTATGATTAGGGCGTTGACTGGGCCACATCAGTAGGGCATTGAGCCCCACCCCTTGGTGGGTGGGGGAATTGAATATAAAAGGCAAGGCAAGAACAGAGTTGAAGCAGTTTTTGAGAAGCAGTTTCGATGATGGAGTTTTGATGTTGGAAAGAAGGCCCCAGGAGAAGAGAAGTGAGCTGTTTGCCTGATAGTCTACAGCTGACCTTGTGGAGGAACCAGAACAGCTAAGCTCAGAGAGAAATGCAGCCCCGGGAAGAGAGGAACCCAAGAAGCCTGAACCCTGGCAAACGTTGGCAGCTGTCTTGCTCCAAAACGTGGCAATGGACTTTGGTGAGAGAAGAAACTTAATGCTTTATGGCCTGGTATCTGTGGAATTCTACCCCAAATAAAAACCCTTTATAAAGACCAACCCATTTTTGGTATTTCACATTAGCATCCCTTTGGCTGACTAATACAAGTTCTATAAATCATATTTTATGATTGAAATAAAATTATAACACCATTTGATACTCAAGAAAATCATATATTTAAAATAGGAATGTAAAAGTAAGTAAATGAAAGTGAGTTTTATGTAATTTACTTGAAATGATAAAATACTGGTACCAATGATACCAGTAGATGGTGATAAGTAACATATGTATATATTAATAACCATAACAACCACTGTGAAAACTATACAAAGAAGTATATTAAAAAACACTATAAATAAATCAAGTTGGAACTTATAATATGTTCATATAACTTAGAGGAAGATAAGAAAAGAGAAACAGACCAATAGTGAGAGGAAACAAATAGAAAAGAAATAATAAAATGGCAGACTTAAGCTCTCATATATTAATAATTACCCTAAATATAAATGGTCTGAAAATCAAAAAACTGATTGACAGTGTGGATTAAAAAAAGAACAGCACAACTATATTCTGTTTACAAGAAACTCACTTCAAAATAAACATCATAGATAGGGTGAATGCAAAAGAATGGAAAAGAAACCATACAAATATTAATCTTTCAAAAATTTAGGAGTAGCTATATAAATAGATAAAGCAAAAGAAAACTTACTAGGGACAAAGGGGGGCATTACATAATGATAAAAGGACCAATCTCCCAGGAAAACATAACAATTCTAAATGTGAATGGTTCATACTAGAGAACTTCAGAATACATAAATAAAAAACTGATAGAACTGAAAGAAACAATAGAAAATTCCAAATTATAGTTGGGAATTACAACACCCCTTCTCAGCAAGTGATAAAATACTAAATAGGAAAGTAGCAAGAATATAAAATATCTTAAAATAATCAATAAACTGTATGCAATCAACATATAAAGAACACTCTACCCCAAAATAGAAGAATACACATTTTTTCAAGTGCCCATGGACTGCCTACCAAGATAGACCATATACTTGGCAATGAAAAAAAAACCTTTATGAATTAAAAAAATGGAAATCATAAAGAATATGTACTCCAACCATAATAGACTCAAACTAGAAAACAATAGAAAGAATATATGAAAATCTCTAAACATGTGAAATTAAACACTGCACTTCTAAATAATCCATGGGTCAAAATGAAAGCCTTAGAGGGATTTTTTTTTTAAAATGTATAGAACCTAATGAAAATGAAAATACAATACATCAAAATAAGTGGGATGCAACTAAAGCTATGTTGAGAAGGAAATTTATAGCACTAACTGCTTATATTAGCATAGGAGAAAAATCTCAATTAAGTAATCTAAATTCCTAACTAGAAAAAGGAAAGCAAAATAAACTCAAAGCAAGCAGAATGAAAGAAATCATAATCTAAGAACAAAATCAAAGAAATTGAATATAGGGAAGCAATGGAGAAAAATCAATGAAACAAAAACTTGGTTCTTTGAAAAAAATCAATAAAATTGATAAATATCTAGTAAGATTGACAGCTGTACTAAGGTCTAGATATTTCATTTTGACCATTAGTCCATCAATCTCTTTATTACTTTTGTCTCAGACTTAGGTCTTTAAGTCTTCGGTGAGTATGTTTTATGTTGCCTTTGTTCATTGCTGTTTTTGTACCATTTAAATCATCTTCTTGAAGGAAGGACCCTTTCTTATTTACCTTGGTCAACTCCACAGTGCCTAGTAGCATACTTATACATATACTTGTACAGAATCATAACATTTATAAAGATAGCATTCTACCATTTATTGAGAACTTACTATGTATGTACCAGGCATGCATTCAACATATTACTTACTCTATTTCAATTGATCTTTAAAGTAACTCTGAAAATTTCTCAGATGAGGAAATGCTATGGAAAGTAAGGATATGCAGCTACAGAATCTAGATTTGAATCCAAGTTTGTCTGAATCCAAAGTCTATACTCTCAAATATTATGGATAATTGATATATGGATAGATGGTGGATGGAGGGATGAATTAAGGTGTTGTAGTGGTATGAAATACAGAACTTGTAAAATGATGTTTTAGCTATGTAAAATCAAGGTATAATATATATCTATATAAAGTATATAAATTTAGGTGGACAGCTTTATGAAATTTTGCATTACAATATAACCTTGTAATCATCACCTAGATTAATATATAGAATATTTACAAAACTGCAGAAGTCTCCCTTGTGCTTCACCATCAGTATGCCTCCAGAAGGAAATCATTATCTAACTTCTGTTAACATAAGTTAGTTTTGCTTATTTTTGAAATTCATATAAACAGCATCATATTGTAGGTACCCTGTTGTTAGGCTTCTTTTGCTCAACATTATGTTAAAGAGATCCATCCATCTAGTTTTGTTTATCAATAATCTGTTCTCTTTAATGGCTGTGTAGTATTACTTTGTATGATTTTATCATACAACTTATATACTCATTCTATTCCTGATTAAAATTTGGGTTATTTCCAGTTTAGAGCTATTACAAATAAAAGTGCTGTGATGTCAATACAATGTGAACTACTCTATATGCATCAATTTATTTTATTAAACATTTGTATGGTTTAATGTGGCAGGCACCATTTGGAATGCTTTAGAAGTATTTAATCAATGAAACCTCATACAAATCCTGTGAAATAAATATTATTAAGTTCCATCCTACAGATGGGAAAAATCCAGAAAAAAAATTGGTTGGACTAGAGTTTGAGTCCAGGAAGTGTAGCTCCAGAGCTGTGCTTTTGACCTGTATGCTACATTTCCTCTCAATGGTTAGGTGCCACATATTTGTAGTAAAACAAAATAGTTAACGCTATTGTCACTATAAGCCAAACACAAAATTAAGTAGTTTACATGGATTTGTTTATTTAAGTCTAACAAAAGGTCCACAGGGCAGTTATATTTATTTCCATTTTATGACTAAATGATGGAGTCAAAGAGAATTCAAATAACTTGTCCATATATACAAAACTATTAAGTAGAAGAAACATACATTTTAACTTAGTTTGATTATAGTGCCTGCTATATATTTAACAACAGTACATGCTGCCTTTTAAGCAGGCATTGTTATTCTCTTTGTAAGAAAACACACCTAAAATAAATATGGCTGTCTCCCCATCAAAGTGTTTGGGCTTATAATTTTCCAGAAGGTGGAATGAACAGCCAGCTGCATGTTAATGTAGAGAAGAGCAGAGAGGGCTTATTATGAATTCTGTTTTGTTTACTGTCTAAAAATTAATATTATCCTATTACTTGAACTTGTCCAGTTACCTGTCAGCTCTCAAGGTACTTTAACTTTGGCTCTCAGATTAATTTTTGAGGTCAAAATACAGTGTTCTCTGTTTTCAGTGAAAAGTCCAGATCACTTTCTGTTTGGAAACCTTTTGTCACTCACCAGCAGACTTCTCCCACAGCAGTCAGCAGCTTCTCATCTCGGCAGCTTGTTAAAGAGCTGACTACCCTAACAGCTTGCCCTTACACACAGTATTGTTAGCTTCATAAACTGTCTCACCTTGGTCTTTTATGCATGGACCTTCACAGGATTAAGTCACAAGGCTTTTGTGGTAACCCAAAGTTAGACAATATTCTTGTCTACCAAAGGGGCGAGCCAGAGAATAAAAATAGAGCATTTGAGCATTCTGAAAGTGTTTAGAAATACCCCATATTCAATGTGGCATGTGAACAAAGGAATGACCTTTTTTTTTTCTTCCAAAATACAGTATCTTTATCAGCCAATCTTTTGATAAAAGAGCTTTTAAATAAATAAAGCCTTAACCTATGTTCCACATGTTCATTTAGGAAGCTATACATATATATGTAAGAAGGGAAGAGAGATACTATAAAACCACATAATACAAGGGTTTTATGATTTAAAGAACACGGAGGTAAGATTTTGACTCCTGTAACATTTTTAAGAGGAGAGAGTTGCTTAGATCAACAATAATCCTTATAATAAAGCAAAATTGTGAAGTATACATTTCTTATCAGCGTTTATAATTTTTATTATAAAAATTTTTATACGTTAACAGTTGAGAAAACACTTCAGGGAACTCCTGTAAAGCCCCATTACTCAGCCTCAACAGTCATCAACTTGCTTCCATTCTTGTTTCATCAGCACTCTCATTTGTTAAAATTTATAAATACATTCTATCAGGCATAACAGGTGACAAAAAGGCCTTTTACATCTAAAAGGGCATTAAATATGTATTTTTAAATTTTTTCACTTATAACCTTCATGATATTTTTAGCATTTTTAAGTGAGAAAGTGAAAGAACATAGGGAAAAATGATGGTTAATTATAAAGTGACTATTAAGTTGCAAATATTACATAAGTAATATGTAATAAACAACATAATCCACTTGACCATATCCTAAAAGAATCTATGCAATATACTCTCCAGTAGAAGGTAGATATTTTAAAATACATGATATGATCATATAATAATAAAAAATTCGATTATGAAGTGCTTTCATATATATACTATGAGAGGTTTTCAGGGTAGGTATTTTTATGCCCATTTAAGAGTTGAGAATCTAATGCTTAAACACAGAAAGTGAGTTGGCAAATTCAGAAAAATAAGCAGTAGAACCAGACTTTCAACCAAGATGGCCTGAATTCTGGTGACTGAAGAGAAAGAATAAAAAAAGGCCAATTATGCAAGAAAACTAAGTCTGCTGTCCATTTTGGGGAGCAGGGACACATCTTGCAACAGTGTACATGCTACTTGCAACCATTTATTCCCACTCCAGCTACTCCTATTGCTTGAGGCATGGAAGAGGAGGGGAAGGAGAAAGTCCACATTGGTGTATGGGCTAGAAGATTTACATGAAGTAGAGGGTTCTATTGGGCATGATCAGCAAGGAGAAATGTATGTTCAACCCCAAGAAACATCTATAAGGGGTGTACATGTATCAGACTTTCCTTAAGGAATGCCTGAGCTTTACATTCAAAGTAAAGCATTGTGGAATTAAAAACTCTAAATACAAGAATAAATTTCAGATTGTTTCTGTAATGTGAGCAATTAGAGAAAGGAAATAAGCTTTTCTGAGAATTGTGAGCAAAAATGCAAATTCTTGTGCTCTAACCTCTGTTTCATTAAAAAATCACCTTCCTATTTAAATCATGACAGCCAAATCCAGACCTACTTTAAATATGAAAGAAAACAATTCAACTCAAGAATTACACTACTTTCTCTATCAATATTATTTAATCTGAGTTTAAACCTTGTGATTCTTACATTATTTAATTAAATATGGACATTTATATAATATATGTATTTGAAATTTTCATCTTGTCTGAGATTCTGACAGCAGATAGAATATTAAAACAAGAGAATTTTAGCAAATAACAAAGATATTGTCCTTGTTTAAAAAAATTAAATGGGTATTATTTGAAAGTCAAATCAAGGAAAGTATTTTTTCAATGAATATCTTATCTCCTTCTCTGAAAGGAGGTTTTAAATGTCTAGTTGGTGATTTCCATATTGTTTTCCTTCCAGGAAGTGAATATTTAATTCATTGCTCTATGAATTAGTTGGATTAAGCCAGGTTGTGCTACAGTAGCCATTAAGTCCCAATCACGGTGGCTTACAATTATAAAGGTTTATATTTTGTTCATTTTACTTACCCATTGTGAGTCAGGTAAGGGCCTGCTTCATGTCATCTCCACCTGATAAATCCTATAGAGCAGCCTCTGTGTAGTGTTGCTGATATGGGGCAAGGAAAACAGGGTCTATGGGTCTTGCATTGAGATTAAATGCTCCAGCCTGGAAGTGACACATCTCACTTCCATTCACAACTCATTGGCAACACTAGTCACATGACTACCCTGTCAATCACAAGGTAAGTAAGAAAGTATAATGCTCCACGTTCCCAGAACAGGAAAGATGGCCAGAGTATTTGATACACATTATTAATAATCATCATGAAATTGTTGCACAAGCTCTACTTCCTTTTGAAGCATCCTCTCTGGGAAAATCTAAAGATCAGGAGCTGAAATTTACATGTGAACAATCATTTGTACAAAACATGGTTCCACAGGGCTGTTCTCTAAAGAAAAGCTATAGCGTGAGTACTTCTACCTTGCTACTGGTCTCCAGTGATTACTGTATTGGGCTTTGATAAATCTATGAAGTGGATTAGGACATTGTTTGGATTGAACATTTCCTCCTATCACTAAATATGGTACTAATTTTATGAACAAGAAAAGTGACTACATTTTATCTTGAGTAGATTGGCATTCTAGGAGGTAGATAGAGGTGGAAAAATGAGATCAATATTTTGCTATGCTCTTTTTTTTATTCAGTCAAGGACTTTTGTATGATTGTGTGAAAAGAACATAGTATCAGAACTAGAAACTAAAAATTAAGTTGGAAGATATGTCTACTTTCATTGTAAAATGGAATGTAAAATCCTTTCAGTTATTTCTGGATGGAGAGCTAACCACTACATGAGTCAGTTCCTTCTCTTTAATTATTAGAAAGTTATTTATTTTTATATAAACTTCTCCATACAATTACCTATTTTTGATGATTGCCAAATCATATTGTCTATGTTGTCCAATATTGCCCTTTTGTTTAAATTAAAGACTAACATTTTCAACTGTTTACCAAAATTCTCTCCACCTGTGTATACTATTGGCAACTCCACTCAACATGTTTAAAATTAAACTCATTATCTCCACTTCCACCTTTACCCTACTGTAGCAGTTTGGCAGTTTGATGTAATTATGTATTCCAAAAATAGATATTGGATTATGCTTGTAAACTGGTCTGCTAATCTGGACATGATTAAGTTATGATTAGGGCATTAACTGGGCCATGTCAGTAGGGCATTGAGCCCCACCCCTTGGTGGGTGGCGAATCAAATATAAAAGGCATGGCAAAGAATAGAGTCGGAGCAGTTCTTATCTTGTTCTGGTGAGGAAGGAGAGAAGGCCTCGGCATAGAGCCGAGCCATTAGCCTGAGAATTCACAGCTGGCCTTGTGGAGAGAGGCAAAGCCTCAGAGAGGCTCATAGTCTACAGCTGACCTTGTGGAGGAAACAGAGGAGCTAAGCCCAGAGAGAAAAGGAGCCCCAGGAAGAGAGGAAACCAAGAAACCTGAACCCTGGCAAACCTTGGTAGCTGCCTTGCTCCAACACATAGCAACAAACTTTGGTGAGGGAAGAAATTTATGCTTTAAGGCCCGGTAACTGTAAGCTTCTACACCAAATAAATACCCTTTATAAAAACCAACCAATTTCTGGTACTTTGCATCAGCACCCCTTTGGGGGACTAATACACCTACCATAAACAGAAAAATATAAATTTCTTTTGATGTTTTCCTTATTTTATTGAACAGCATCATACAGAAATGTACTGTAAATTCATTTTATCATGAAATGCAAAGAAGTCCATTATCTGAACCTTGCTTGAATATTTCACCTCATCTTTTGTCATTCCATTACACTTAACTAGTGCTAAAGCATACTGTAGCAGTTTCATATTGCTTATGAATTCCAAAAATAGATATTGGATTATGTTTGTATATTGATCTGTTCCTCTGGGCATATTAGATTGTATTAGATTCAGAAGTTTCACTTTTACTTGATTAAATTATGATTAAGGCTTTGATTGGGCCACATCAGTAGGATGTTGAGTCCCCGCCCACAGAGAAAACAACATGGCAAAGGAGAAGGTTGGAGTTTTGATGCTGTAGCCCCAGGAAGTAAATACGTAAGAGAAGAACACAGAGATATAGAGACAGCTCCATAGACATGGAAGAGGCCCGGAGAAGAGAGAAAGCCTGATATTCTACAGTTGACCTTGTGGAGAGAACAGAGCAGCTGAGCCTGGAGAGGAATGAACCCTGGGGAAAGATATGAACGTTATGTCAGCCTAAGCTGAGACCAGAAGCTGGGACCACAGAGCCTTAGAAGGAAGAAGAAGGCTGAACCTTCACAGAGAACGGCAGTCATCTTGCTCCAACATGTGGCAACAGACTTTGGTAAGGGAAGTAATTTACTCTTTATGGCCTTGTGACTGTAAGCTTCTACCCCCAAATAATACACTTTATAAATGCCAACATATTTACGGTACTTTGCATCAGCACCCCTTTGGCTAATACACATACGAAAATATTTAAGCCTCCCCAAATGTCAGGAAGGGTCTGCTGATGATATCCAACTCATTCTAGAAGCTTTGCTATAACTATTAGAATATTATCCTTTCTGGGACATTTTCATTGTCTTGAAAAACTTGATTCAAGCATTCTTTTCTTTATTTCCACTGCACCTTGTATAATTATTTATTGTACTTTTCATACTAATATAATTAGTTCTAACATTTCTTTGAAGTATCTTGGATAGTGTAGAAGACAAGAGAAGATATTTAACATGGTTTTTTGAATAAAAATTTAATACAGAGTTGAATTTGCCATCATCTAACTTTGCCTTGTTGCACAATTACAATTCCATTATTCCATCTTCCCTCTAAATTATAAAATATTTGAAAAGGCCATTAAGCAAATGTGGCTTTTATGGGGAATACACTTAAAAGAAAGTAATTACAAAGAAGAAAAAGAGTCAATAAATTAGTGGGCACAGAGATACTAAACAAGTGAAAGTGCAAAACAGAGCAGTGGGGAAGAAGAAGGAGGAGGAGGAGAAAAGTGTCAATATTAATTGAGACAAAAATAAGCTTTTGAGTATTAACTCAAAAATGAGTCAATAATGTTAAAGCATTAAATAAACAAAGGAGCAAATTTTAGGAATAAAAGTACAGATATATGAAGAGTGTATATAAATCATATATTATGTTCAAATAATATAGCAGCTAAATTATGATCCAAAAGCTACTAGAAATGCTAGGAAAACTTTTACATGCAATGAAACATTTATCAAGATAGAAAAACAAAAGATTATTCAATTTAAAAGGATTAATCATAGAGGATAAGTCCTCTGATGAAAGTGGAATTAGATAAGAATCAACAGGAGAAAAATACTTGGAAAAATCCCAAAACTTGAGTAATAATAAAATATTGGGGACTCAAATAATTCAATCTAGGGAAAAAAGTGGGATGCAGGGGAATGACATCATCAAGACATCAGAGTGAGACCCTCCTAGGCTCCAACTCCAACAGGAACTGACAGAGCCATCTTTCTCAAAGCATCAGAAAACAGTTAAAGGATTGCAGCAACAGGGTGAACACTGAATCAAGAAAAAGCCAACTTAAAAAACAGTAGGATTGATTGTGGGAAGATGGCATCTGACTAACAGGCAGGGCTCAATGCTCTCAGAAAAACAACAGAGAAAGAACCAAAAGATGTCCGATGGACCTGCTTTGGGGGTCAGCAGACCAGGAGACTGCTACACAACTCCCACGAAGGTGAGGTACAGAGAGATGAACCCGAAACAACAAAAATGAGTTACCAAGCACCCATGGCAGCTAGGAAGGTTTCCCCTCCCCTAGTCCCAAGACATTAAGCTGGAGTAAAACCTCTGGTTAACTGTGGCTGACAGAGAGGGGAATAATATCTTCCTCCCTTACAGCTGTTTCAAGAGAAAGGGGAGGGGGACTTTACTTCAATGAATTCTGCCAACAGAGCCTACTTTGAATCTCTGATCTGGAGATTCAACAAAGGAACACATGAAAGCCCAGACTGAAAACCTCTGTGGAAAGCGCCATCTGCTGGCTGGTCTGGAAATTGCATGGACAAAAACTGTGTTCGGTAATCTGGGTATCCTAAACCCTGGGAGAAAATCTGAGACCATTAGGGCATCAGTGGCCAATTTAGTTAACTCAAGCTGGGCAATTTTAAAGACAGAATAAGTTGAACCAAATATCAAAGAAGAACTCTGAAAAAAA
>JAQZBX010046064.1:0-20867 GCA_029593785.1 Cabassous unicinctus | reverse complement strand
TACAGCTTTTGCTGCATCCCATACATTTTGCTGTTTTGCTGTCATTTTCATTCATTTCAGGGTAGTTACTGATTTCTTTTGAAATTTCCTCCTTGACCCAATGTTTGTCTATGAGTATGTTGTTTAACTTCCATACATTTGTGCCTAATCTGGTTCTCTGGCCCTTACTGATTTCCAGCTTCATTCTATTGTAATCAGAGAAATTACTTTATATAATTTCAGTCTTTCTGAATTCATTGAGAGTTTTTCTGTGTTCTGGTATGAAGTCTATCCTGAAGAATGATACATGTGCGCTTGTAAAGAATGTATATCCCACTGTATTTTTGTGTAATGGTCTGAATATGTCTATTAGGTACAGATCTTCTAATGTATTATTCAAAGTCTTTGTTTCTTTATTGATTCTCTCTTGAGATGTTCAGTCTAATGGTGATAATGGTGTATAAACGTTTCCCATATAATTGTAGAGGCATCTATTACTTCTCTTACTTTTTCAAGTGTTTGCCTCATGTATTTTAGTCGCCCTGCTTAGGTGCATAAATGTCTATGATTGTTCTTTCTTCTTGATAGATTACCCCTTTTATTAATGTATAGTATCCATCTTTGTCTATTATAATATTTTTGCACTTAAATTTTATTAGTATAGCTATTGCTGCCCTTTTTTCGTTATTGTTGGCTAGTAAAATTGTTTTCCAACATTCTCTTTCAGTCTCTTTTAATCTCTGGGCCTAAGGTGGGTTTCTTGTAAACAGCATATAGATGGGTCATATTTCCTTATCCATTCTGCCAATCTGTGTCTCTTGACTGGTGAGTTTAATCCATTAACATTTACTATTATAACTGTAAAGGAATTACTTACATTAGCCATATTTTCTTTGGCATTATGTATGTCATAAGTCATTTTTATTTCTCTTTTTGTCTTTTTAGTTGTTCTTACACTCTTCTCCAACTGTCTTTCTCCTGTTTCTTCCTTTCAACCTGCAGAACTCCCTTTAGTATTTCTTGGTGACCAGGTTTCTTATTGACATAATCTCTTAATTTCTGATTATCTGTGAATATTTTGAACTCTACCTCTTTTTTGAATGCCAGCTTTGTTGGATAGAGATGTCTTGGCTGGAAGTTTTTTCTTTCAGCACCTTAACTATGTCATACCACTGACTTCTTGCCTCCATGGTTTCAGATGCGAAATCAGCACTTAATCTTATCAAACTTCACTTGTATATGATGGTTCTCTTTTCTCTTGATGCTTTCAGTATCTTCTCTTTGTCTTGAACATTGGACAGTTTGACAAGTATATGCCTTAGAGTAGGCCTCTTAGGATTTATACTATACAGGGTGCACTGGTTGCCTCATGGTTTTATTTTGTTGTTTTTGAGTCTGTCAAAGTTTTACTTTGACACTTCGTACTTCATATTCTATTTCCTTGCTATTGTTTATGTTCCCTTGGAAAAAAAGTTAGGACCAGAGAAATAAGAAGAAATAGGAAGAGAAAAAAAAAGTAGTAATAATATTTCAAGGTAGGAGAGGAACCATACAAGACCTAGGGAATTGAATAATTAACACTAATAAGAAGTTCAGAAGAAAAAGTTTAGAAAAGTTGAATAGAAACAATGAAATAAGAAACAGAATAGAGAAAAACATAAAATGAATTAAAAGGCCAGAATGATGTGAAGAGGGGAAAAGAAAAAGGAAATGAAATAAAAAAAGTTTAAAAGGTAAGAAACAGAGAAAGTAGGCGAGAGAGAGGAAAATAAACATGGAAAATTGAAGACCAAGCCAAAAGAGGTGGAATGAAAGAACAACAACACAAAACAGATAACATAAAAATGAAAGAGATAAAAGAAATAGTGCAGGTAGAGAAAATCTATCAACAACAACAAAAAAAAGAAAAACAAAAAGAGAAACTAAGGAAGAGGAAACACAACGATAAGTCACAAGACAGCAGCTACATTTTTTTTTAGAAAAGGGAAAATGCAAAAAAAGATAAAAAAAAAAAAAAGATAAACATGGAAAGACAGCCTTCTCTCTTAGACCCTTAGAATCTTTTCAGGCTGCTGCTATTTACCAATCAATCACTCTGCAGCCTGTCCTCTGCAAATTTTAAGCCATGTTTTGGTGAGTATATAAAGAAAATAAAAAGAAAATAAAAAAATAGATAAGCTAATACAAAGAGATGTCAATATGTTCCCTGTCATAAATTTTCAGCTGGGTCTCTTATAACCAGGTGGATCACTTCTCAAAGAAGAGCCAGAATAGAACAAGGGACCTTATATATGCTAGGCAGGAATTCTTCCATTGAGCTAATCTGTAGATTAATGAGTCTTTCAAAAGGCTATCCACCCCTTTTTCTCTGCAGTCTTGCTGATCAGTCTTTCATTTCTGCTTCCTTTCTGATGTAATTCTTCCCTTTACCTAGGCTGCTGGGCATGACAGCCTGCCTGAGGAGATCCTCTTCCCTGATCCCTATCATGTCAGGTTCCCTTCTGAAACACAAGGGGGTCTAAGATGGCTAAAATAATGGCAGAGAAACCACTCTCCACTCTCCCAGACCCCTCTTCCTCCCAGGGAGTTTTCCTTCACACTCCATTTGTTGGAGGGAGCTGGCAGATCCCCTAAGTTCTTTGTCCTGAGGATGGGGTATATGTGCTGCTTCTAGCCACAGGGTTAGAAACTCAAGACTTTTCTTAGGCTTCTTTATCTTTCCATTACCATCCTAGATGACCCAGAGCACCCTCCTGCTCTATACATATCTAAAGGAATTGGCAGGGAGGAAGAGTTCTGCTCTCCTCTCAGTCAGATACAATTCGCCAGGAGGTTTATCCTCACTCAATATCTCCGGGTTGAGGGAAGGGAACCCTTCCAGGAGGCCTGGCCTGGAGGATGAATCACTCACAGCTTGCTGTTTCAGCCTCATCCTCTCTGTCCCTGACTCTCCTGGGAGTTGTGAAGCAATGTCCTGGACTGCTGTACCCCAAATCAGGTCACCAAGGCAGCCCTTGGTTCCATCTCAGTTGTTTTAATGAAAGTTGAGCTTTATTTGCCTACCCCATAGGCCATGTTCCCACAATTTCTCCTGTTCTTTTGATTTCTGTTAGCATGATATATTATTTGACATCCTCTTGCCTTTTTAAAATTTCTTTTATGAGAGAAATTGTGGGTTTACAGAAGAATCATGCATAAAATACATTATTCCCATATATCACCCCACCACAAACACCTTGCATTTGTATGGAACATTTATTACAATTCATGATAGTGCTTTTTATAATTGTACTATTCTTTAACAGAGGTGTCCAGCATTTTTATCCAGATTCTATCTTCTGGATACTGTGTGAAGCAATTTACATAGATCACCTCATTTAAATACAATACATAAGTCCTGGAAATATGTTCTAAATTTTAAATGTTTTAAACTAAGTTATTGATTTACAGAAAAATCATGTAAATAATACAGTGCTCACATCTACACCTTTATTTTTCACTCTATATACAATCGAATTTTCCAATTCGGACTTTTTTTCAATATTTTCACTTTGCTTTAGATTTTCATCAGATATAATATAATATAATATAATATTAAAGCATAAATTTTTAAAATATTTATCATGTTCGGTGTTCTTTGAGCTTCCAGGATCTGTGATTTAGTGTTTGCCAGAAATTTTCAAAAATTCTCAGTCATTAATATTACCTCTCCCCATTTATTTCTCTTTTTGGTTTTCCCCATTACAGATATATTATACCTTTTGTTATTGCCCTTCTGTTCTTCAATATTCTGTTGCATATTTAAGTGTTTTTTGTCTTTGCTTTGCAGTTTAGGAAGTTTCAATTGAGATATGTTCATGCTCACTGATAATTTCCTTGACCATGTCCAATTATCTGATGATCCCATTAAAGACATTATTTATTTGTTAGGTTTTTTTTTTTTTAATATCTAGCATTTCCTCTTGATTCTATCTTTGAGCAACCATCTTTCTATTTACTTGCTCCACTCTGATTTTCTGTCTTTTGGTTATAAAAACTTACACACAATTCAAAATTTAACCACTTTCTAGGATAAAATTCAAAGGAATTAATTGTATTTTCAATATGGTACTACCATCACTATGATCCATTACCAAACTTTTATATCACCTCAACCAGAAATACTGCATTGATTTAGCAATATCTCCCCATTTCCCTCACAACTCAGCCCCTGATAACCTGTAATCTATTAGTTGTCTCTGTGAGTTTGTTTATTCTAGCCATTTCATATATGTGAGATTACACCATTTTTTAATTTTTGCATTTGGTTTATTTCACTGTAATTCATTCATACTGTTTTGTTGCATGTATCCAAAAGACTTTCTCTTAGCAGTGGGTAAATCAGACATTCTTGTCCTAACCCCAGCGGGAAGACCTGGAGTCTTTCACTACACAGCATAATGATTGTTGTAGCTTTTCATAGTTGCCATTTATACTACTGAGAAAATTGCCTTCTCTCTTAATTTTACCAAGTGATTTTATCATAAAATAGCATTGGGTTTTGGCAAATTCTTTTTTACACCAATTGATATCATAATGTAATTTTTCCTTCATGTATTAATGTGGTATATTACTTTAAATTTGTTTCTTATGTTGAACCACATTTATATTCTTTAGATAATTCTAAGTTGGACATGGTATGTAATCTTTTTAATATGCAGTTACATTCAATTTGTTAGAATGTGTTGATGATTTTTGCAACTATTTTCCTAATGGAAATTAGTATATAAATTTCTGTACCACTTCTCAGTCACAATAAATCCCATTTTATGAGACCCACACATGGCCCCTGATTGAGTGTTCTACAGAGGCAATTGAGGCTGATGTACAAAGACATTCAACTTGCAACCCTCACTTGTATGTGCATGGACCACTACTGTGGTCAAACAAACTACCCTGCAGAACCTAGGGAGGGGGTGAGTTGCCCAGGACAAACAAACTTATCCTGTGGCTCTCAACCTATCTTAGATTTCTTTCCCTCTTATTTTCACATTTGTTGAGGAATTGTCAAGTCTTGATGGTCTTCCAAAGTTTAGGGGAAGTTAATTCTGACAAATTTTACCCATTTTCACTGGTTCACAGAGGCTGGGGCCAGAGGTGTCCTATTCCACCTCTGTATGATGTCTACTCTTTCTTTTATAGCTCTTAACAAATTATTTAAATCTTTCATCTGATAATTCCAACATCCTTGACAAACCAGAATCTGGGTCTGATATTGCCCTGGTCTTCAGATTATTTTTCCCTTTTAGCACACTTTGTGATTTATTGTTGAAAGCCAGACATGACATATCAGTTAAGGCAAGTGAGGCAAATAGACTTTTGACTTTAGGTCTTATGTTGATTTTGTAGGAGTTAGAATATATTATTTTTTCCTGTAGCTGCATGTTTCAGTGGCAAAAATTTCTTCTTTGGTTCTTTTATCTGTCTTAGTTGTCTTTTGGTTTCCTTATAGGTTCCTTCTTAAATTAGGGCTGAGCCTTGCAATACTTAATAGTTGTAACCCATTCTTATATATAGTAACACTATAATCTGTCGGTACATTGTAGGTAGAGGAAAATGTTCTATAATCCTATGATTAGGTCTCAGGCTTTCAGTTAGACTGTGTCATTTGACTATGATTTTCACAAATGATTATCAGGTTTTTATTTTACTTCTTATGTGGGAAAAGGGAAATGACAGAGGGTTCTGGCTTAGGGCAACTATGTTCTCCCAGATAAGTTAGGCTTTGATAAAACACAGTTTGATTGAGCTAATTTAAAATACTGTCCTTTAGAGATTGGCCTTTATTAAGAAAAACAGAATTCCTTGTTGTTATTTTAAATGGCTACTTTGCCCTACCTCCTAATAGAGGTACAGTGGGATTTTTACATCATATTTGAAGTGAAGAGTTGTTGGGACGTTCAGAGGCAAAATGCAAAAAATTGTAGAGGTTCCCCTAACTCTGGGCATCCAGGAGTTTTTTGTCTCTTTAGTGAGTCCACACCCAAACTTCATCAATTAGTCAGGTCAAATAATTAAATTGCAAATAAATGGAAATATATTCCCTTTAAGTACTTTTATCTGTTGCAATTCCTGATAGGCTAAATTTTTGTATCTGCATTTCTTTCCAGTTTTGGGGTAGTGATTGGTCATGTGACCTCACTTCTAACAGATCTAGGAGGAGTTGATTTTAGATATTTACCTTGCCATCAGGACAATAGTGGCTATTTCCAAATTCTACCTGTAGGACTAGAAATGGGCAGTTCTGTTCAGGGGAATACACTGAACATATTCTCCTATCAAACCTTTGTTTTACCCAATAGAGATATATGAGTCTTCCTTGCATAATTATCAGATTACAAATGAAGTTCTGAAAATTCTTTGTTTGAATCTCAAATTCACTTTTAAGAATTAATTTTTCAAAGTTTGCTTTGACTACTTGTTTTGAGATTAAGTGAATTCAAAAGACAGGCACCACTGGTGGGTAAAGAGTCATTTTCATTGAGAAAATATATTTTCACTCTTAAGGAGTCCTGAAATTAAAAAAATTTGAAACCAAATTAAATACAGCAGAGGTGACTTGAAATGAAAATAATTTTCATCATGTACCTTGTTGATTAGGGATAAATTTGAGAAACAATAACAAATGCAAAGTCATTGGGATAGAAACTAAGGCCAATATCCCAGCATTACAGAAACCCTGAAATATAGATGGCCTTTTAAGATTGTGGAGCATCTATATTCTGTAGCCAGTTGTAAGTTTTTCTCTAAACTATAATTTTGCCTTTCCTGATCCTTAAATATAGTCTTTGTAAATATTATACCGTAGTATCATTATATTTTGGAGATTTTCAAAATAGGTGTAATCAATATAAGAAATTGAAAAGTGGAAAGGAAAGAATTTAATAAAGGAATGAAAATCTGCGGTGTTGAGCCAAAGAGTACAGAGATGTGTCCAGAGGTTTGGATGGAGCTGGATGTGGGAGGGCACATGGGGAAGGGAGTTAACCAGAGGATACACCTTCCCAGGAATTTCAGATTGTGATTAATTCATAATGAGAGCAGAGGAATTTCTATGAAACATGTGAGACTATATGAAGACATAAAACACTGAAGACATCAGCTCTAATTATAATAAATGAAAATCTAGTTATTCATCACTAAGTACAGCAATTTGAGTACTTCAGTAAATGTATGATATGAATATATTCAAACATAATTATAATCATATAGATGACACTTCATCTATTTGTATCCAAGGTTGCAAAGGAAGCCTATTTAGTAATTTATTTGGAAACATTTCAAGATGTATTAGTTAAAAATATGGCATTTTCTACTCACAAATCTCAAGGCAAAAAAATGGACTGACACACAATATTCTTTTCAGTTGGATTCAATGCCAAAAATGTACTTTATGATGAACCAATTTTTCTCAAATATTTCTTTCATTGTCTCTTTTACATCTTTGTTCCTCAAACTGTGGATGATGGGATTCAGCAAGGAAATCACAATAGTGTAAATTATAGACAATATCATATTATCCAAAGCATAGCTAGAACTGTGCCTCATATACATGAAGATGATTGTCACATGGCAAATTGACACTCCAGTTAGGTGAGAACCACAGGTGGCAAAGACTTTTCTCCTCCCTTACGCAGAACATATCTTCAGAATGGCCAAAAGAATGAAAGCATAGGAAAGCAGGACTATGGATATAGTAATTACCTCAATACAGCCCACAACATAGAAAATTAGAAGGAGGTTGATGTGTTAGAACAAAAAATAGTGAGGAGTGGAAAGATGTCACAAAGCACATGTTTAATTTTATTTGATGTACAGAAGGATAGGCTAAAAGTGGCCACTGTGTGTAAAGTACCATGCAAACAGCTGCCAACATAGGAAGCAATGCTGAGAGACACATAGGCTCATGGTGACATGTTAACTGAAAACAGCAGTGGGTTGTGTATTGCTACATAGTGATCATAAATCAATATAGCCAAGAGAAAACATTCTGTGCTTTCTAATGAAATAATGAGAAAAATCTGTGTTGCACATCCAAGAAATGAAATAGCTCAATTTCCACCCATGAAATTGACCAACATTTTGGGGGTGACAACTGAAGAATGGCAGGCATCCAAGAATGACAATACACTCAGAAAATAATACATGGGGTTGTGGAGCCGGGCATCCACAATAACCAATAAAACCAGTCCCAAATTTCCAATCATAGTAAAAAGATAGGTTGCAAGAAATAATAAAAATAAGACCTCCAGCTCAATATTATCTGTGAAGCCCATCAATATAAACATGGTGACTTCAGTCACATTCTTCCATGGAATCCTGTAGGTATCCAAATCGGATGGTATCTCTGACATCTCAGTTTATATGTATAGGTATGTAAGACTATCTGGTCAAATAGTTCACAGAATTATACCCCCATATCTGCTTCTACAAAGGACGTATGGTAACAGGCAGTGAATAGATAGATGTTGATGAAGAAATTGGGCCCAAGTGGAAGCAGTTCCCTGTATATAGAAAAGGAAGACATGGTTTCATTCATTTGTTGCCTGAATTTGCCATGTTAAAACAGAAAACAAATTAATTCCAGTGGATTGTTTCTGTTAACAATGAATATCAAGTTTTCTGCATCTAAATAGGTTACAGTAGAATGTAACACCTGAATACTCGTATGAAATTTTCTACAATAAACATGAAATATCTTTACTGACATGATCATAATTTAAAAATTGGAGTAATCACATTTACCTCATAAGATTGTGTTAAATATAAAGGAGAAAATCAGGGTGAAAGTTATGTCATTTAAAAATGTTCCCATGTACCTTAAACTAGAATGTTAGACATAAATTTCAACTTCTTTTCCAGGAAAACCATTTCACACCAAACCATTTTATATGTTCTTTCATGGAAATTATCCTATTCCACTAGGTTTTCTGAAGTAATTTTTAAAAAGACATCTAAAGTTATTCTCTACATAAATGCACCTTGTGTATCATAGAAAATGATGCATTATCTTTCTATTTTTCAGTTTTCTTTCTTGAAAGCATAGCAATAAGTTTTTCATGTTTGCCTCTTCAAGTAATTGTAATTCTCTATGCATTTTCTCATTATTTCTGCAAAGTGTTGAGATGGATAATCCAGACAGTACAAATTTGAGAACATTCTCTTATAAATTAAAATAAGTGCACAATACTAAAACATTGTCTTAAAATAATAATAGGTGTATTAAAAAAATAACAAATGTATGCTATGGACCATAGTAGGTGGTAATAGTCTGATGTTGCTCTTTCATAATTTCTAATAAATGTTTCTCTAAAATATAAACTGTTGGTGGAGAACTGATGTATGGGAATTCTGCACATAAAACATGCTTGCTTTGTAAGTGCACAACTTCTCTGTTAAAAAACCTATATTAAAAAAAGCAAAAAGTGCATAACCAAAAAAAAATATTTAAACTTAAAACACAAAAACAAAATATTAATGAGGTAATGACATTTAGACTGAAAGCTTCAATGACTGAAATAAAGTAATGGGTCCAACATATTTAGGCAGTATATTCCAGCATAATGACATTTGTTTTTACTTTATTACTATATAGAATGAAGTGTTTGACTCATTCTTAACTAATTGGTTAAGCCTGTGCTTTCCAGGGTTTAATGGAATGAAATATCTGCTGTGCACTGGTATGGGCTTCATTCAGTGACTTACAATTGATTTTATTCATGATTTGAAGCACACCACAGTTTTGTCATATCGAGATTCCCTATCAAGAAGAGAATGAGGAAACTACACTTAGAAGGAGAGAAAGCCATATGTCATTTTCACCATGAAAGGTTATCACATCCTTGTGGTTAGTGGAAGACAAATAAAAAGAGTAAATAGCAATGTAAATATGGGGCTATGGAACGGAATTTGCTCATTTAATCATTACAGAATTCAAATATTAAAAATATATATATATAATTAAGGTAATTTCCGATGTCTGTGCAAATTCAGACACAATACACATTATTCATAGAGGAACATAGAAATAAATATAATAATTTCTATTGTAGTTTGAATTGCTATATTAATGAAATAACATAAATCAATTAATAATGTAAGTATGATTTAATGCATTGTGCATCATAAAATATATATTTCTATTAATAATAGTCCTCATTCATTCTCTCAAATATACATTTTCTCATTCTCTTTCTCTCTATTTCTCTTTCTCTTTCTTTCTCTTTCTCTTTACATTCTCTCTCTCTTTCTCTCCCTTTAACTCTATAGTGCAAGTAATTAAAGATATTCAAATAAGTTTTGAAAAATATACCTGTAGGAAGTCTTAAAAAAAGTTTCTAACAAAGTATACTTCACTGACCTACATAAGGGAAATTTCAGATACTTTACAGCTCTAACCTTCACTTCTCTGCCATCTACGAGAAAAGACAACATTTATGAAAAAATAAGAGTGCTACGTTTGGCCTCTAAGACCCTGTATCAAAATCTCTGATTTATGAATTAGGGATAGTGTGGGCTTGCAAAAGTAACTCCATCATTCCAACTAAAAGAACAAAAAAATGGAACAACATTTTCAGACTCAAATTGCTTAACTATCTGAAAATGTTATTATGGCACAGTACTTATTAATAAGCTGCATTAAATTATTTTGTATTAATTTTTTGTTTAGGGTATATAAAATTGAAATGTGACAAATTTTATTTATATGAAAAACAACCAATGGGGAGTTAAAAAATCAACTTTTTTCTTTAAAACATTGGTAAATGATTTGGGTCCAAATCATAAGCTAACTGTTTCTTCTTTAAATTATACATATGTTTGTTACATGGCACTAACTATTCATAAAATAAATCAATTAAATATATTAAATGAATTCTATTGAGATTAAACTCAAAGAAGCTTGTTATTCTATACTTTAAGTTGCCATAAAAATTCATATATTTCATTACATTTTGCCTTTGGTATGTTAGTAAGTACCAGTGTTTTATCCCTTTAACTTTCCTGAAAATCTTGCTGATAGAATATCCTGACAATTGTTGATGTCTCTGATTCTGTCTATAATTAGAAAGTGATTTATGAATGAAACTGTAACATACAAAAATATGTCCCATTAGAGAAATTATCTACTTCACTACATGGAACTTGGGACATGATAGAGAAAAAGTTGACATTCAGTGACTTCATCAAACTGATCTTCACACTGGCATTTCTCTTAAGTAATATTTCAGGATATTATATTGGTTCTGTTTATGTGCAGCTGATTTTTCTGTAACAGGATAAGGATAGAAAGAAAGAAATATAGAGATCTTAAATTAAAAAAAAACATATATAATGCTTCTGGAAGACATAACCATTTCCTCAACTCTCATATAGTCTGAAAACATAAAGTATCAGACACCCATGAAAACAGTTTTTTACACATCAAACTTCACTAGAAGGAAATCTATGATAGCTGCTGTCAGGTATTATTCAGTGGCTACTAATGGATGGGAATTTTGTGTCCATTACCATGGATTATCTACACAGCTATTTGCAAGTTCAAAATATTAAAGTCCTTACATATATGAGGAAACTTATTCCTTGTTAGAAATACATGAAAAAGTTCACATAGTTATTTACAGAGCCATGATTCAAGCCCAGACTTCTCTGACTCTAAACTATAAGCTATTTCCTCTGAACCATATTATAATACCATTGTAACATCCAAAAATTCTGGAATCATTGCCTAGGAAATATAAAAAAATAAACTTGTTAGCTATTTCTATTCATTTATAATACAATCAAGCTTACAAAAAGCACACAAATAAACATGAAATTAAAAACAAACCAACTGAAGTAGATTCTAATTCATTTAGCTAACTAGTAAAATTTAATTTAATTATTATAACTCAATCAGAAAAAAAAATGTATGCACTCAAAGTGGCATATACACAATGGCAGGTTTTAATCTAATTTTCTTTCCATTTATTAAGCTGTCTTATTTCTACTTCCCCTATTCTAACTATCATCTTCCATCAAGAAAATTAAAACAAATTTCTCACTGTATTTCTAGTTACCTAAAAATATACAGCATAATTCACATTTAGGCTTTTATCTTCCCTGGAAATTATAGGTATGCATTTCAATTTTTTAATACAACACTGAGTTAACTAGAATCAAATATATCAAATTTAAATACTAAAGTATGTAATATCAAATTATTAAACCATGTAGTTTGAGAGTCAGGATTATAGCTTTTAAAATATTTTTAGAAAAATTTCTTATCTATGGAACAAAATAGTTAACTCAAAGTATACTCTGAATAGTATGCATCTGGACTATTTTATTAGTTTCTTGAGTTATTATTGAAGTCCACAAGGAATTTTCCAGGGAGAAATCACACTAACTCTTTTTTTGGGACATCAAAGCACATGTTTTTGCTTGTTTGTTTGTTTGTTTGTTTGTTTTCTGTAGAAATTATGTGAATGGTTTGGGAATAATGGACTCAATGATAAAAAAGTAAAGCATAAATGAACTTTAACCTCTGGTAAAGAACTGATACTTCAGTGGAAAATATATATGAAATTGAACTGGAAATCAGATTTAATGTTAAAGTACATATTCCTTCCTCTGATATCAATGAAATAAGGTTAAAGGTTAATAACATAAATTCCCTGAAATCAAATTTCCCACTGTTAAGAATTGAAACTGCTTAAAATTATCAAAATAAGTAAAAATGCCTATAATGAAGTAATATGAAAGTATTACATGTGACAGAATTTATAATTGATTAATATAAATTAGTTATTCACCCTTTAAAATTTAGAGAGCTACACTTCTAATGGAATGAGAGATAAATTTAAACTGAATGTGATTTACAAAGGAGAGATAGAATACGAATACAAAATTATCATGTAAACTCAGGGATAGGGACTATTGAGAGGAGCAATATGGCAGTATGCAGTTAACTGTAACATGTTATATGATAGAACATTAGACTATTAGAGATCTGCGAGAGTAAAAGTTCAGCCTTTTTGAATAGTATACAGTGTTTTCAGGTCCTGGGATTTTCATATAATAATCTATAGACCACTAAGTTGTTATGAATATAAGAAGCCCTAGGAAATGTGTTAAAAATACAGGTATGCCTTTGTCTCATAGGCAAGGATTTAAAGTTAGTTAGGGAGAGCTGGTCAGCAAATTTGAAATAAGGAAGAAAGGAAGGAAAGAAGGAAGGAAGGAACGAACTGTGAGGTAGACAACTTGTAAACAGTCAATCCATTAATTAACTGTAATCCCAAAATTTGCTACAGATTTGTGCAATCTCAATTAAAATTAAGCAAACATTTTTGTCTCAATTGAAAAGCTGATCCTACAAATGAAAAAATAAAGCAAAGGAACTAAGATAGTTACAACAATGTAAAGAAAGAATTAATTTGGAAAATGCATAATCTGATTATATAACTTATCATAAAACTAAAAATATGCAAAAGAATGTGGTATTGCTGACAAGACGTACATCTATTTCCATGGAATTGAATAGGGTGTGCAAAAATAGATTCATTCAAATACAGTTAATTGACTTTTGGCAAAGACGGCAAATGTATTACTCTGCAATTGGAATGTTCATGCAAACTACCAGAAATCTGTTAGCTTTTATAAAAGATATTTATTTGATATAAAACCTTATAGTTACAAGGCTCTAAAGTGTCCAACTCAAGGTTGGTTTCTCACCAAGTCAGTCAACCTGTGTTGAAGCAAGATGGTTTCTATTCTCTGTTCAGTCTCTCCTTCCTGAGTTTCCTCTTCTACTTGAGGCTGCATGCCCAGCTTGCTCCCAATCTTAGCTGTAGGCTGGCATAGGACTTGCCTCTCAGGGATTCCTCTCTCCCTTGACATAGGGCTTGTGTCTTTGTGTGTTTTCTATATCAGCTGCAAACTATCAGCTGAATGGCCCATCTCTCCTTGTTGCCCCAGGATAAAAAATGACAGAGTTCTCTCTTTCTTCCTGTGTGTCTTCTTGAGTGACTGTCTGTTTATATCCACCCACCAAGAGGACAGGGACTCAACATGAATCATGCCTTACAGATATGGTCAAATCAAAAGCCCTAAATTGATTTTATAAAGTAAACTTAAACAAATGCCCATCTTCTGAATCCAATATAATCAAAGGGTTAGACCCAGTAGATTAGATTAGTTTGCAAATATAATCTTTATCTTTTTGAAATTCACAAAAATAATCTCAAGCTTTCACAACAAGGAAAATTAATGGAAGAAGAACAGTCTTTTGAAATAATGTGACTAAATTAATTAAACAGCCTTTTGCCACATATGCACACAAAATACATTGATTAACCCTCTGTGCCATATTTAAACTTGTAATAATATGAATGTTAGAAATTATTGAAAAACATAATGCTCTAAAACTTCTAGAGGAAACTTAGAAGAGCATATGCCTAACCAAGAGTTAGTCAATGATTTTAAAATAAATGACAAATTTCATGAACTAGAAGGAAAAAATTTGAGATACTGTACTTCATCACATTTAAAATTTTATGCTTTGTTAAGGACAATCCTGAGAGAATGTGGAAAAAAGTCAATGACTTGAGAAAATATATGCTAAACATCCATCTAAAAAAGAACATGTATTTGGAATGTTTAATGAACTCAAGTCTCAATAGCATGAAGACAAAAAAATTAAAATCAATTAAAAATCTGCAAAATTTGATCACACATTTCTTAAAAGGAGATTCATAGATGACAACTAACCCCATGAGATGTTCAGCATCATTTGTCATTAGAGTAATGCAGTTTAAATCCACTGTGTGAACTCCCTTATTGAAAATTTCTTCATAATATTTCTGTTTATTTAACTGAATTTCTTGTTATGTAGTGTAATAGTGAAACATTAAATTCCTTCGTTCTGAAACTGATTCCAAAACAAGGAAACACAGTTGCAACATTTATTCATGAACACTGTACCATCTATGAATTTCAGTATGGCAGAAAGGAAATAAAGGTAAAAGATGGAAATGAAATCACAAAGTGCTAATAGTTTGATAAATGTTATGATTGAATACACAGTAAAAATCTATAATTAGTTATTAGATTTAATGAATTTAATAAGTGTGCTGGATAACACATAAACTTAGAATAATCAGTCTATATTTATAGTGCAGCAAAAAAACAATTAGAATATAAAATTGAAGGAGAAATTACGTTAACAAAAATAATTTTAAAATAATAAACCCAACCTATGGATAAATCTAACTTAAGAAATCTAAAGCATATATAAATATAAGTATAAAAGGCCCATACCTTAAGTAATATATCCAAAAGTTCCCACCTATGATAGGTTAGGAATGCACAGGAATGGATTAAGTTTAAGAACAGGATTTTCTGGGGTGCACAAAACCTTCAAACTACCACAGATTCATCTACACAATGGAGGTAAAGAAGAGTTTGCCTGGAATACAGGAGATCCCCTAGGGCTTCTTTTAGTACTACCATGGCCTGTGATTAAAGTCAATGGAAAACTCAACAGCTCAATTCAGGCAGTTCTACCACTGACTTACAATCTTCTGAAATGTCCTAATCAAGGAATCACAATTAGGTTCACTCTACCAGGCAGACAACCATGGCCAACTGCGCTTGCTGAGGATAAAGGGAGCTTGGAACGGGAAATGGAAGAAGGTAGTGATAAATATGAACTATGGCTGTGTGAAAGTAACAGAAAAGAAGACTGTAATTGCTATGAATATTTTCCTTGTTTTATTATGAATATGTTTGTATATGTAAAGAAGCAAATATCTTTAAATATCTTTGTATTTCCTTCCCTATCTTATCCCCTTATCATACGATGTAAGTTGTATTCGTTTCATATTGCAACATTTAAGTTACAAGGCATCAAGTTTAACAGTGAATATTACCCAAGGACCTCTACCTTGTCCAGGAGAGATTTAATGCATTTCCAGTTTTACACAGGATAGATGAATATTATTATTTAAAAAAGGTCTGTTATTTTATTTTAGATGTCTGTTATTGTAATTAAATCTATTGTATGGCTGCCAAGTTGACAAGTGGTTAACTGTGTTTGCTAGGTTCATGTGTCAATTTTATGACAATGGTGCCCATTGTTTGGCAAAGCAAGAACTGGCCTAATTGTAACTGTGTGGATATTTCATGGATTTAAGTGATCTTTAAGTTGGTTGTATTTATGAATGATTATATCTACAGTCACCTGAGTAGATGTCTTCATCAATAAGGGTTGTCTCATCCAATCAGATGAAGTCCTTGAGAGGGGAATTGATGAGCTATACATGCCATATATATGCAAATATATATTATATTATAAATATTATATTATAAATTTACATATATAATGAAACTAATGAGCATAAATGATCATTTTATATCTTTTCTCAGAATGATTTCTGAATGGACAGGATGGATGAACACATTCTAAGAATACTGAATGAATTGCTTCTAATGGGAATCACAGATTTCACTTAGCTGCCCTTTCCATTTTTTGGGTTTTTCCTCATTGTTTCCATAGTAATAGTGGTGAGCTTGATCATTCTTAACATGATAAACTCCAGGCTACAAATAAGTGTGTATTTTTTCCTCAGATATCTGGCATCCACTAATCTTCTTTATTCAAAATCTGTGGACTCCAAAATGCTATTTAATTTTCTTGCATATCAACATAGTGCATTGGTGTGCTCCCCAAATCACTTTCTTCAGTATAACTAGTGAAATTTTCTTTTTGCCAGTGTCATATTTTGCAACAGGGCTGATGAAACATAGTGCCAGAAATGGGTTGGCATTTATCAAAGGGATTTATTTGGGGTAAAAGCCCAAAGTTCTGAAGCCATTAAATGTCCAAATCAAAGTACCATCAGAGATGTTTTCTTACCAAAATCTACTAATGCTGATTATGGCATCCTGCCAAGTCATGAAGCAAGATGGCGGGCAGTCTGTGCCGAGGTTCCTGCAATCCACTCAAGGTTCACCATCTCCTGGAGTTCAGTAGTAAATGATTTGTTATATGGCAGGGCTGGTCTCCTCAGCCTTGAGTGCCTCCATGGAACCAGCCCATCCAGGTCATCTTTCCATGCCTCTGTGCTCACTTTCCTTGTTCCAGACTCAGGGAATGCTCACCTCTCAATTCCACTCTGTTTTCCTGCAGACCTCTCTCTCACATGGCAGGATCAATATGGCAGCTTCCTTTTTCTCTGTGTCTTTCTTTCTGTGTATCCCTTTATATAAGACTCAACAAGAGGGCAATGAGTCATACCTCATGATGTAGTCCAATCAAAAGCAATATAATCAAATGATCTAAAGTAAATCTAATGCAATCCAAGGGTTGCACATGAACAAGAATAGATTAATTTAAGGACATAATCACTTGAGACTCTCAAAAGAACTTCAAACTCTCAGTCAGCAATGTCCTATGACCAATATGTGGCCATCTGTAAGCCACTACACTACACAGTAATGTCACAAATAGCATGTCATTTGCTAGAAATAATTTGTCTTTGCAATATTTTTGTGTCTTATCATCCTAAAACTTTTCATATTTTCCTTTTGTGGCTATAAGGTAATCAGGCATTTCTACTGTGATAGTCTGCCCTTAATATCTTAGTTCTATTAAAACACACAAGAAGTTAAATTTTAAACTCATCTTTTCAGCTTTTAATTTAGTGCCATCTATTTTGATAAGCATCGTGTTCTACATGTTGATCATTACATCCATGTTTATGATGAAGTCTGCAGAGGGCAGGCATGAAGATTTTCCACATGTGAATCTTACCTGACAGT
This sequence comes from Cabassous unicinctus, assembly GCA_029593785.1. NCBI lineage: Eukaryota > Metazoa > Chordata > Mammalia > Cingulata > Chlamyphoridae > Cabassous > Cabassous unicinctus. The sequence goes on along the minus strand of JAQZBX010046064.1, from coordinate 3,050 downwards.
GGTGGTGGTATTCAATGGAACTCTATTCTTTATGAAGGTGAAACCCAAAGCCTGTCAATCCTTTGATAATGATAAAATGGATTCTGTAAGTTAGATATTGGTGATACCCATGGTGAATCCCATGGTCTTCGGTTTGAAGAACAAAGAGGTGAAAAGTGCCATAATGATTACCTTGAAACTTTTGCAAATATACTCTTCAAAATTCACACTAAAATACAGTAAATTTAGTTAAGTTATAGATAATATATATGTTATCTGTTATTTTCTAGCCTTGTAGCCTTTACATAGAACTGGAAACACACAAAGTCCCTCCAGATTAGGGTACAAGTCATTGCATAATATTTACTCTTAAACTTGGCATCCTTAAATGGAAAAGGTTAGTGAGAAAGCAAAGGCATTCATTTTATGTACATATATAAACATACTCATAACAAAACAAGGAAGTAATATTTATGACCATTTAAGTCCTTGTTCTTTAACTGGTCATATGGTTGAAATTCATATTTATCACTAGCTTCTTCCACTTTTCATTCCATGTTTGCTTTAACCTCAGCAAACACCTCAGCTGGTTGTTCTTTGCCTAGTGGAGTGACCCAAATTTTCATTCCTGAATATTTTGGACCACTGTTAGTCCTGCTTAGATGGAGCTCTTGTGATTTTCCATGGACTTTAATCACAGGGCATGGTAGTAATAAGAGACACTCTAGGGGATCTCCTGAGTTCCAGGAAAATTCTTCTTTATATCCATTTTGTAGGTACAGTCCTATTTCCCCTTGATAGTCAGGATCAATTACCCCAGTCAGTACCGCAGTCAGTCCCCTTTTTGCCCTTTGATTCACAAGTATGAGGAGCCCAAGATGGCAAGGTGGCAGTTTTAACTTCCAGTTCAATGGAATCATTATTATATTCTCTGGCTGACCCATTGCTCCTTTTGGAACTTATACCTGTAGACCAGCAGAGCTGAAGTTTGTAGGGGTAGGAAGCAAAAAGTTTCCTAGTGGATCACAAGGGGTAAATAAAGAGTGGTATCACTCCCATATCCAACCCTTGATTCCTGGATCTGTGAATCCTGGCTTTGGGAGAAACATCCCCATAGACTAGTTACTGATTAAGAGCATGCACACCCTCCTGGAAAACTGTGCCCCAGCCTTGCAAGATATTGCTACCTAGTTGGCACTATAACTGAATCTTCAAAAGGACATTCCACTGTTCTATCAATCTAGCTGCTTCAGGATGATGGGGAACATGGTATGACCAGGTAATTCTTGGATCATGTCCCCATTCATGCACATTTTTTTAATGTGAAATGGGTTCCTTGATCAGAAGCAATGTTGTGCAGATGGCCTGGCAGTGGAAAAGACATTTGATAAGTCCATGGATGGTAGGTTTGGAAGAAGCTTTGTGTGCAGGGAAGTCAATCCCATATCTGCAGTATGTGACTATCAAGTTAGAAAAAAAATGCCATTTTTCCATTATGGAAGTGGTCTAATGTAATTAACCTGCCACCAGGTAGTAGGCTGATCACTTCAGGGAATGATGCCATATGGGGCACTGAGTGTGGGTGTTTGCTGCAATAGCACCCTCAATAGTGACTGTAGGCAAATCAGCCTTGGTGGAGGAAGTCCATGTGGCTGAGTTCATGCATAACTTCCATGTGTACTGCCATGGGCACTGTTCATAAGCCTATTGTGCTATGAGAGGAGTGGCTGGAGAAAGAGGCTGATGCCAGCCACAGAGCAGGTCATCTTATCCACTTGATTATTACAATCTTCCTCTGCTGAAATCACCGTTGGTTAACATTCATGTGGGACACAAATATTTTCATGTTTTTTTCCCCACTTAGAAATGTCTATCCACACCTCTTTGTTGCCAATTTTCCCACGATGTTCTACCCAAGTCCCTGACTGTCCAGCCAAACCATTGACAACAGCCCAGGAATCCGTGTACAAGCTAATGCCTGGCCTTTTATTCTTCCAAGCAAAATGAACAACCAGGTACACTGTTGGAAGTTCTGCCCACTGAGAGGGTTTGCCCTCACCACAGTCCTTCAGGGATGTCCCAGAACGGTCCTGCAGTGCACAATCTGTTCACTTTTGGATGAAATCTGCATTTAGTTTAGAACCATCTGTAAACCAGGACTGATATTTCTCTTCCTCTGTCAAATGATTGTAAGGAGCTCTCCAAGAGGCCATAGCTGTGGGATGAGTAAAGAAAGTAATGTAACAGGAGTGGTGAAAAGGGCATTTGGGCCACGTCCACATTTAACTTACTTTTGCTTTCAGGAAACCTACTTGAGCACTATCTCGTATATACCACTTCCATTTTATGACAGAATGGTGCTATACATGCCCAAAATTAGTGTTTGGTGGGTCAGATAATACCCACTTCATGATAGGCAATGCAAGGGTCATGGTCATGTGGTTGCCCATCATTAAGAATTTGAAGCTTACTAAGGCCCAGTAGCAGTCCAAAAGTAATTGCTGCAAAGGAGAGTTGTTATCTCCAAAGGATGGCAGGCTTTGGTCCAGAATCCTATGGGTGTGCCTTGGGAGTCCCCTATAGGGGCCTGCTGAAGACTCCAGACAGCATCTCTACTTGCCACTGACTATTCCAGCATCATTGGATCTGCTGGATCATATAGCCCAAGCAGCAGTGCAGGTGGCACAGCATCCTGGACCTGTCATAGAGTCTTCTCTTATTCCAATCCCCACTCAAAAACTAGCTCTTTTCTGGTCTTTCAGTAAATGAACCAGAGTTGCACACCCAAATGAGGTATGGGCTGTCTCCCAATTCTGAAGAGACCAACTAAGAGTTGGCCTGTTTTTTGGCCATAGGAGGGGCCAGATGCTACAGCTTAGCCTTCACTTAAGAAGGTATATCTCAACATGTCCCACTCCACTGGATGCCTAGAAATTTCACTGAGGTGGTAGAACTTAATATTTTTGTTGGTTTTATCTCCCATCATGTCACATGCAAATGCTTTACCAATAAGTCTAAAGTAATTGCTACTTCTTTCTCACTAGGTCCAATTACATGATATCAAGAATAAA
>JAQZBX010046063.1:0-20868 GCA_029593785.1 Cabassous unicinctus | reverse complement strand
AAAAAAAAAAAAAAAAATAAAATAAAATAAAAGTAATTACCTCATAGGGGTATAGCGAGGATTTAATTAATAGACATAAAATAGACATAAAATACCTTCAACAGTGCCTAGTACACAGTAAGTACTATATATAACCAGCAAAGCATCAGGAGAGCTAGGGCTGGGTGACAAACGTCGGCAATGCTTGCCTCTGCAACCTCTTCTGCATGCTGCGAGTAGAACTCAAACCGAACCATTTCTTTATGGCCTGTGGTCAGGGAAATTCAATTCTGTTGCCCACACCCACAGGCCCAGATCATTTCCCTCTTAGAAAGGCCCCATGTGTGGGCATGAAATAGTCACCACGTGCAAACTGGGATTTGATTTGATTTTTCTCTAGTGGGAATTCCAGGCATGGTGGAGAAATAAAATACTGATGTCTCTTCTCTTCTTTGCCCACAGACAGGTGCATAAATCCTGTTATCATGGATGAAAGGTTCAGGTGAGCCTTGAGCAGAGCAGAGAACAAGATAGATGTGAAAGCTCAGGAGATGCTTCACTTAGGTGGCTTAAGAGAGAGCCACGAATGAAAACTTACCATGTTGTTCATTCTTTCCCTTTCTTCTTTTGCTTCTGAACAACTGGATAGTCATCATGCTTATCACTCATTAACAGCCAATAAAAATTAGAAAGCAAGAATTATACTTCTCAGAAAAAGTTCAAAGTAACCCATGTGAAAGATGCTTTAGTGCAGTGACTTTTCAACTGCAGCGCTTTCACATCCATTTCCATCTCTTCCAGGCCCGATATCGGTATTGGATATTATACGGCAGTAGACTCTACGAACTTGGACATTTCTCTCCTTAAAGGTGACTGCAGCTGGGTCTCCAGAATCATATTTCAAGGGCCACAGCGCAGGCTCAGGTGGATTTCTTTTTAAAGATTTATTTATTTACTTACTTTATTCATTTTAAACACTCCCCCCCCACCCCCCGTTTGCTGTTTTGTGTCCATTCACTGGGCAATTATCTGTGTCTGTTTCCTGCCCTCTCTTCTCATCCTTCTCTTCCTGTCTTCACTGGGATTTGATCTTGGGGACCTCTGATGTGGGAGAGAGATGTTCTGCCACCTGCGCCACCTCAGTTCCTGGTTTTTATTTTTCGGCACGTCTCTCTTCTTTTACGTCATCATCTTGCTGCGTGGCTCGGCAGGGCCTGGCATGCTGGTGCTCGGGGCCTGGCGGCATGCCCACACATAAGCCCTGGCAGCACACCTGCGCACAGGGCCTGGCAGTATACCCGCCTTCTATATTTTTATTTTTACCAGGAGGTCCCGGGGATCGAACCCAGGTCCCTCCATATGGGAGACGGATGCCCAACCATTTGAGCCACATCCACCCCCCTCAGGTGGATTTTTATATGGCTAGAACATGCTTTTATCACTGGTAGAAGAAAGGCACTCTATAAAAGTGAAACAAAAGCCAATGCTGTGAGCCCAAACATTTTTCCCAGAGTACCTTGTAGTGGATTGAATAGTGACCCTCAAACAATAGGTTAAAGTCCCAACTGCTCCCCTTCTCCTGGTACCTGTGAATGTGACCTTCTTTGGAAATAGGGGCTTTGCAGATGTAACTAAGTTAAGGATCTCAAGATGAGATCATCTAGGATTCAGGGTGGGCCATAAATCCAATGTCTGGTGTTCCTATAAAGAGGAAGGAGAGGGAGATTTGAGACACACAGAGAGAGAGAAAGAGAGGCACCTGGAACATGGAAGCAGAGGCTGGAGGGAAGCGGCCACAAGCCAAGGAATGGCAGTATCCACTGGAGTTGGAGGAGGCAAGTAAGGGTTCTCCGTGAGCCTTTGGAGGGAGTGTGGCTCTGCTGACGCTTTGATTTTGGATTCCTGGCCTCCAGAACTGTGGGAGAACAAACTTCTGTTGTCTTAAGCCTCCAAGTTTGTGGCAATTTGTTATGACAACCCTAAAGCATACCCCAAGTAGGTCTTTTAATTAGTAACATCAAATCTTGAATCAAAAAGTCATTCAGTGTTTTACAGACAAATGATCAATTATATAGCCATTCCAAAAATATTCATTTGCATTATTATCCTATCTTTAATTCCTATCTTTATTTGGTGTTTTGCCATTGTTGTTGTTTGGTCATTATTTTCCATAGTTTAGAACTGTAGCCAGTGTAGGGAAGAATATTGTGCAGAACTTCAAGCCTTACACAGATGGTTAATAAGATGAATTTTACATGACTCAATCCTAAAGTTGGGGTGGAGGCAAGAAAACAGTGAGTATATGATTCAAAGACTGAACAAAACCTTTGGCTTTCTTTGGGGCTAAAGCCTGGGATTAAAATCAGGTCATGTCTGCTTTCTCCAGGCCCAGACTTGCTCTTAAGCTTCACTGGGTTAGAAATGTATATTCAGCTATTAGCTGGCAAAGCTGTCTGGGCAGCTGAAGAGTTGAGGGAAATGGTCAAAATTCACATCCCCAGGGCCTTCAGGTTCCTTCCTGGCACTATAGATAGCCTCGCTGCCCCCTGTATTCCACGTTGGATTAAAAAAAATCTCTGCTAGCATGAGACCATAAATCTATAACAAGAAGGGCATGGAACTAAAAACTGTCAAGCCAGGAAAGGACCTTTGAAACTATGCATTAAAATCTGATCACCTGGGAGCGGTTGTGGCTCAAGCAGTTGAGCTCCTGTTTCCCACATGGGAGGTCCCTGGTTCGGTGCCAGGTGCCTCCTAAAAACAACAACAACAAGAAACAAACAACAAGGAAACAAACGAAGGGACCAGCTCAGGGATGCCAGTGTGGCTCAGTGGTTGAGCACCAGCTTCCCACATATGAGGTCCCAGGTTCAATCCCCGGCCCCGGTACCTCAAAAAAAAAAAAAAACCTGATCACACCATTTTACAGACAAAGAAACTAAAGACAAAAAACGTTAAGAGACTCCCGCAAATCCCACAGCTGGACAATGGCAGAGCTGGGACTAGGACTTAGGCCTCCTAACTCCCAGTGGGCTTGGTTCACAGCATCTAGGCAGAAGAATTCTAAAAATAAAATGGATGAAGGGAAAGAAGCAGGAGCCAAAAAGCAAAGGGGCTAAAGCTAGTGATATCCATCCGTTTCTAGAATATAAATGTTATATGTTACTTTTGGAAAATATTTGGTAGCTTTCTGAACTTTCAACAGTACAAGGCACAGACTTTGAAGTCAGACAAACATGGATTCAAATCCTGGATCTCCAACTTACTAGTTATAAATTTGACTTAATTACTTAAGCTCTCGAAGCCCTGGGTCCTTCATCTATAAAAATGGAAATAAATAACACCTATCTCATTTGATCATAGTGACGATTAAATGGCAGAATGTATGTAAAGAAATCTCACTTATGCCGGGTCTATAAAGTTTGAGAACACTAAACCCAGATTCAGGTTAGAGTTCACCTTTGGAGGTGGGTGGAGGATGGAGCCATTGAAGGTAGAAGAGGAGCTTCTACTCTATTGCACATGCTTTATTTCTTAAGGTGGGTACCAGGTATATGAGTGTTTATTCTATCATTCTTTATAACAGTTTGTGTTTTAAATATTTTTTTTAATTTACACATAGAAAACAATAAGCAGCTATTATTACCTATTATTCATCAGAAAGTGTTTATTCAGTTCTGACCACATGGCAAGCACTGTGCTGCACACTACAAGGGATGTAGCACTTTGGCATTATTTATGAATTCCAAAAATAGACATTGGATTATGTTTGTGAATTGGTCTTTTCCTCTGGGCATATTAGATTATATTGGATTCAGAGGCTTTGTTTTTACTTGATTAAATAATGATTAAGGCTTTGATTGGGCCATGTCAATAGGACGAAACCCACACCCCAGAGAAGGGAGTTTGGAGTTTTAATGCTGGAGCCGGGGGAAGTAAGCACACAGAGGAGCTTGGTCGTGAGGAGGGAGAAAAGGCCCCGGGAAAAGAGACGAGTCGTTTGTTTGATAGTTTACAGCTGGCCTTGTGGAGTGAGGCAAGCCCTGGGAAGAGAGGAACCCAGAAAGCCTGTAACCCGGCAGATGTCGGCAGCCATCTTGCTCCAACACGTAGCCATAGACTTTGGTGAGGGAAGTAACTTATGCTTTATGGCCTGTTCACTGTAAGTTTCTACCCCAAATAAATACCCTTTATAAAAACCAACCGATTTCTGGTATTTTGTATCAGCACCCCTTTGGCTGACTAATACAGGGGATAAAGAAGTAAGATTTAGTACCTCTGATCTAGATTAGACCCTTCAGTCTAGCAGGGGTTATAGCACCCACCTTATAACTATAACACCAGGCAGAATACATTGAGTTATCAGAAGGGCAAAAAGAAAGAAAAGAGACCATATCCACTTGGGAAGACTTTCTAAGGCTTCATCACAAAGGGAGCAACTGAAATGGGTTTTAAAAACTAAGCAGAATTTTACAAAGTGGAGAAAACAGAAAGATGTCTCAGGTAACAATTATGGCATTGGCAAACACACCAGGAGGGAAACTGCCACATTTAGACTGATTACAGGTAAAGAGACTAGAGAATGCAAAATCAAAGAAGCCAAGGGAGGAGGAAATGTGAAGGAAGGGGTAGATGGTCAGCAGAGAGTAGTCCATGTGTCCTAAGGAAAGAACAGCAGTTTCTTTTTCTTGGCTCTTCTAAGAGAGCAATTCTCATATGATCGCACAGAGGCCAGCAGCCACATTTCATGTGAGTGGAGACGGAAGTGACGGGGGGTACCGTTGACAGCTCTTTAAAAACGTTTTTCAGTGACACAAAGGACAGAAGAGACACAAAGGTAGTTGAAGGGCACAATACCAAGATGAAGTTTTAGACTGAGGAAGCCTCAGAATTTTTCTAGAGAAAGGTGAGAAAAAGAATAAATGGGGCTGTGGTGGATTGAATTGTGTGTCCCAAGACAGGTTCTTGGTCTTGGTCCACATTCTGGTGAATATGGACCCATTGTAAACAGGATCTTTTCAAGACATTACTTCAGCTAAGGTGGAATCGGATTAGGCTTTAATCCAGATCACTAGAGTCCTTCATAAGCAGAGTGAAAGTCAGAAAGAGAGAAGCCACAGGGAGTGGACAGACGCTGGAAGTCAGTGGAACTGGAAGAGAAAGGGGAAGACACAGACATATATATTGCCATGTGACAGAAAAGCCAAGGACAAGGATCACTGGCAACCAGTCCCCCTGGTGTCCCAGACGCCACGGTGTTTGGAGAGAAAGTGTCGCCTTGATGACACCTCAATTTTGGACTTCTCCCAGCCTCAAAACCATGAGCCAATAAACTCCAATTGTCTAAGCCAACCCACTGTGTGGTATTTCTTTTAGCAGCTGTGAAACTAAGAAGCAGAGAGAAATACAGATGCAAACCAGAGAAGGGACAGGCCTTCCCTCTCAGGTTCAAAGTTCCAGAAAAAGCAAAAGGAGCAAAGCCAAAATTTTCTGCAAAATTTGTCTGTAAACTTACAACTTCTCTAATTTAAACACACACACCAACAGCTCCACTCTGCAGAAATGACCCATTTTTAAAAACAGAAAACAAAAGTCTGTAAGTGGCATTGTCAGACCAGCAAACGACCTGAGACTAAGATGTTTTTCCCGAACTAACAAAAGTCCCTTATGCTTTTTGGAAAAGGACAGAAGGTGATCACGCACACAAATGACAATTGTCTACCCTGACCACACCTCCTCCAGGTACTGTAACCCTGGGGCATGGAATAAATTTGAAAACCACTCTTTTAAGTTAAAGGGTTTTGTTAGGGGGGAAAAAAAGATATCTGTTCAAAATCTATTTTATAAATGAAAAGAAAGGTGACATGAAGAATGAAGTTCTCAATAAAATAATAATTCAAGCCATCTGGCCACACAATTTTACTGCATCAAGATTTCAAAGGAGCCACTCTGGAAAACAATCTGGCAGCTCCTCAAAAAAGTTAAACACAGAATTATATGACCAAGCAATTCCACTCCTAGGTATTTACCCAAGGGAACTGAAAACATATGTCCGCACAAAAACTTGTACATAAATGTTCACAGCAGGGAAGCGGGTGTGGCTCAGTGGATAGAGCCCCCATTCCTTGTGAGGGCACGCCGGCCTGAGCGGTGCGGTGGGCTGATGCAGCAACCTCACGGCAGGAAGCGGTTGTGGCGCAATGGATAGAGCACCCGTTTACCATATGAGAGGCCCCGGGTTCGCTTCCCAGCGCCTCCTTGTGAGGGCAGGCCGGCTTGCGCGGCGCTGTGGGCTGATGCGGCAAGACCTCACAGCAAGGGGGAGATGAGAAGACACGCAGCGAATGGACACAGCAGCACAAGCAGCAAGGGGGGTATAAATAAATAAAATAAATAAATCTTTAAAAAAAAATAAAATAAAATAAATGTTCACAGCAACATTATGCATAATAGCCAAAAAGTGGAAACAATCCAAATGACCATCAACGATGAATGGATAAACAAAATGTGATATATCCATACAATGGAATATTATTTCACTGTAAGAAGGAACGGGGTGCTGATATATGCTATACATAGCCCATATATTGTAAGATTCCATTTATATGAAATGCCCAGAATAGGCAAATCTATAGAGACAGAAAGGGGATTAGTGGTTGCCTAGAGGTGCGGAAAGCGGGGTGGTGTGGTGGAGAGTGACTGCTAATAGGTATGGGGCTTTTTTTGGGGGGTGATGATAATGTTCTGGCATTAAATAGTGGTGATGGTTGTACAACTTTGTGAATATATTAAAAACCACTGAATTTCACATTTAAAAAATGATAATAAACTTTAAAAAAAAGATTTCAAACCAAACCTTCATTTGACTTGAGTAGGAAAGAACATGTAGGACTGTCCACCCTCAAACACACACACATACATACACACAATGATCCACACATCCACTAATAATAAGCTGCTCTTTCCAAATATTGTTATATTGAAATGAGGCCAGAATGCACTAAACTGTACAAGACTGGTCCACTCATATTCACATGCTCAGAAGAATAACAATGATAATTCATAATAACTAAAATTTATTGTGTGTTTACTATGTGTCAGACACTATACTAAGCACTTTACTCATATTATCTCATTTAATTTTTCACCGCAACCCTTTGAGGTATGTACTATTATTATCCCCATTTTACAGATGAAGAAACTGAAGCACAAATAAGTTTCATATCTTGTGCAGAGTCATCCAGTTGGGATTTTAACCCCAAGCAATCTGACTCACTGAGCACAGCTGCTACTCTGTCCCAGCTGACCCTGTCTTCTTAAAATGACTTGCAAAATTCACCCCTGTGGGGATGTAAGCCAAGGCAGGAGAAGGTCCACATTTTAAAACAATGGGAACTATTAAGTCAAATAGCACTCCCAGACAGAACACTGCAAATACCCAAGGCTCTTGAGGATGAGACCCCACGGAGGGCTGTATATTTCATGTTACTAAGAGCATTGACAAGTTAAGTCTGTAACCCAATTCTAGATTGTTACCCACCACTTTTTAAAATGTATTTTTGATTAGAGAAGCTGCGGGTTTACAGAACAATCATGCTTAAAATACAAAATTTTCATATACCACCCAATTATTAGCACATTGCATTGGTGTGGCACTTTTGTTACAATTGATGAAAGCACATTTTTACAACTGTACTGTCAACCATAGTCCGTGGTTTAACTTAGGGTTCACTGTACCCACCACTCTTAAGAGTAGTGTTAGATTACTTGGTTTCTCCCTGCCCACAATAAGCTAAGAATCCAAGTAGGGGTGCCATCAGCAAGAGCAAACAAAAATACTGTGTATCGTGTGTATGAATGTTTTTATATATACAATATACATGACATATATGTTTATATACGTGTGTGTACACTGAATAGTGAGGGTCAGATGGTAAGTTCTAAGTCCTCAGTCACAGATGAGAACTGAATAAAGACAAAGAAATCAAAGAAGACTGCTTGAGGGAGCCTGGAAAATGGCATTTAGGAAGGGTCAGGAAGGATAAACGTCCCTATTTGAGCAAGCGTGGAGGGAATAAGAAGATTGTTTCGAGAGCAGTAACAATACCAGCCTGATTAAATCAAGGAATGTATATTGAAAATAAGAGTGGACAGGTGTAAAGAGTTACGTAGGATCTCTAAAGTCAGGGGAAGTGGAAGTGTTTGGGCTTAATATAGTAAGACAAGGTAAAGCATGCTTTTAAAAAAGTTTTTAAAGCTGTATCATATCAGATGTAGGCTTCATAAGTAAGAAACACTAGCTTCAATTTGCTTACCCAACCCTGGAGTTCAGCCTTACATGTTACCTAATTTCTTTACAAATATTCTGTTTCTGTCATGTCTACCCCCAAGGCATGACCTAGTAAACCCTTAACTTCAGCAAAGTCAGAATATAAAATAACCTCCTAAAATCATAGTTCTGAACAAAACTGTGTTGCATGGTTCCGTCACAGAGCCACTTAGCACATTGCCAAGGAGCATTAAATGTCCTCACACTTCATAGCTGTAATGAATCAACAGCCTAGTGAACAGGCTGTCCTTTGAGATAATATACTTTTTTTAAAACATGAAAAATATTTCCTTGTGCTCAGTCACTCAAATCGTTTTTCTTTCGTTAATAAAAATTAAATGACAAAATATCCAACTCCTTTGCTGCATGAAACAAAAATTCTCTTACATATTTCATTGAAATATTACTTATCAAGTATACACTCACAGTTGTATTTAACCAGACTTCTATAAAAACTTCTCTCGATAGCACTTCACCCAAATTCTTGGCACTTTCCACAGGCATCCACCTGGGTCTCAGGTGCCTGCGAGAATATGTGTTTGGGGGCAAAACTCTTAATCCTCTCAATACTCAACAAACCCAAGGAAGGGGAAATTCCGTCCAGGACCAAGGGGCTTAGCTTGCGTCAAAGTGTGACCTTAAAGCAAGCCCACTTCCCCAAATCAGACAAAAAACGCGGGTATCATTCTCCGCGGCGTCTGGCTGCGGCCAGGTGACCCCAGATCTCGGCCAGCGCTGAGCACCCACCTGACCAGGGGCTCTTTCTCGGGCAGGGCGGGCTCCTCCAGGCACTTGCACCGGCAACAGCAGCACACGGTCCTCAGCCAGTCCCTCAGCCCCATGGAGAGCGAGGTCCCCCACCGCTGCCGGCTGACTCCGAGAAAACCGCCGCAGCGAGCGTTCGCGGCTGGGGCGCGGCCAGCCGGCCAGCGTCCAGGTGTGGGGACAGTCGCGGCCCGGGCGTCGCGGGCCGGTCGGTGCGCATCCCGCCGCAGCGGGGGACGCGGGAGAGGAAGGAGGCGCCTCCACCGCCCAGAACCCAGGGACGCGCACCGCTTGAGTTTTGTTTGGGGCGTTTGTCTTGTTGCGGCTTTTTGTCCTCTTTCTTTTTAATTCCCCGGGCGCAAAACGGGGCGCATGCGTCCCCGCGACGCTGCGCTGCTGCCCTCTAAGGAGGAAGCGGGCACTCCAGTCAGAAGGTAAAACCCGAGGACACCCACAGGCGCAGCGTGCAGGGCGGGAGACCCGGGCTGGGGGAGGGAAGGGCACAGCCCTCGAGGCACAGAGCACGAGGTTGGACTCAGTCTCTTCAAACGTTTTATTGGCTTCACTCCCCAAGGAAATAAAAGGTCCTCCTTCCCAACCCCCACGCCTTTAAGCAGAATGTAGGGTGTTTTTTGTTGTTGCTTTTTTAAACTACACACAGAGTACAAGTTATCAAGAGAGCATGGAACGCAGTATAGAGGTGTTCTTTTCTTGAGAGATATATTCACAATGATTTAAAAAATTATCTTCAGGGAAGCGGGTGTGGCTCATCCCGTTTACTATATGGGAGACCCCGGTTCGCTTCCCGGCGCCTCCTTGTGAGGGCAGGCCGGCCCAAGCTGCGCGGTGGGCTGATGCAGCAAGACCTCACAGCAAGGGGGAGATAAGCAGACACAGAGAAGACACACAGCAAAATGGACACAGCAAACACAAGCAGCAAGGGGGGGATAAATAAATAAATAAATAAATCTTTAAAAAAAAAAAAATGAGTTAAAGTTTAAAAAAAAAAATTATCTTCAGCCTCCAAGTACTCGAGTAGCCCCCTCTGAAAAGGCAGCCACTATCACTTAGCAGTTCCATGCTTGTGCAAACTCATAGGTTTATGTACATATATCCTCCTCCTTTTTTGACCCAAATGGTGGCGTACTCCACACCTTTCTGCACCTGGCTTTTTGTACATCATGGAGACTGTTCCGTATCGGCACATATTTATCTTCCTCTATGGTCTTAATAATTGCACAGTCATGTGAATGTCCATATGCTATTTAACAAGACTCCTACTGAAGGACATACGGGTTAATGCCAGCCTTTTTTTATTAAAATAATGCTGTGGTGAACATTGTTAATACTGTTTGGAAATATCTGCAAGTGAATCTATTGAATAAATGTTTGGAAATTGAATTGCTGGGCCATCAGTAAAATGATATACGTTTTGATAGATCTTGCCAAGTTGCCCTCCAAAGATAATCCCAATTTATACTCTGACCAGCATCCTATGGAAGTATTTCCCTATGCCCCTGATCAAGACAAGGTACAATCTAATTTTTTTATCTTTGCCAATCTGATTTTGTCAACAAACATTTATTGAGTGTCTGTTAAGTGCCAGACGTTCTAGGCGCTGGGGATATAACAGTGAACAAAACAAATAAGAATCCCTACTTTTGTGGAGCAAACATGCTAGTGGAGGAGTTAGACTATAATGGAGACAAGTACATTATTTTGTATGTTAGAAGGTGCTGCACACTATGGAGGAAAATAAAGCAGGGGAGGGGGAAAGAAGGGCCAGGGAATGTGTGTATGTGTTTGTGTTTGTGTAGGGGGGGTGTCTGTGGTTTTAAATGGGGTGGTTAGGGAGGCCTCTTTGATTGACATTTAAACAAAGACTTGAAGGAGATGAGCAAGTTAGCCATGATGTCAGGGGTAGAGCCTTCCCAGGCAGGGTGAAGGCTACATGCAAAACCCCAGAGGAGTGAGAATAAACTGTCTGGTGCTTGACAAAGAGCACGTAGTCCAGGGATGCTGAAAAGGAGTGGACCAGGAAAGAGTAGGAGGAGTTGGTGGCACGTGGGACCCTATAGGCCATTGTAAAGATCTGGATTTTGCTCCTGAGCTGAGGAAACCTTTGGAGGTTTCTGAGTAGAGGGAGTAATAGAATCCATTGGCTGCTGTATTGAGAAGAGACTGGGTGTCAAGGGCTGTTTTAGGCAGAATCACATGGAGGCTATTCTGATAATCCAGGTTGCAGGTTTGGACCAGGGTGGTAGTGGTAGAGCTGGTAAGAAATGACTAGACTCTGGATGCAATTTGAAGATTTGCCAAAGGAGTGGAAGTAGGTTGTGAAAGAAAGAGAAGTGTGGCTCCCAGGATTTGGGTTTACAAGCTGTGAAGGTTGATTTGTCATTGACTGAGATGGAAAAGGGTGTAGGAGGAGCAGGTTTGGGGAGGAATGGAGTAAGGAAGAAGAGCAGGAGTTTGTTTTCAGAAGCGTCCATTCTCATGGGTGACGTATCCATTTTTAAAGTGTGTCACTTCACATAGGCTAGTCCTGGTCTGGCTACAGTGTGAAGCTATAGGGACTTACCAAGTGCATATTCATTGAGAGCCTATGGAGGGTTAAGTTACAGTAAGAGAAGATCCCTGAGGACTCTGATTTAGTTGGAGAGACTATAGCCCCATCCTGAAAAGTTAACAGGACATGACAGAAGACCAGCTGTCACCAGGCAGCACAGGACTCGGGTATCAAGCCCGCACCACATTATCACATGTAACTGGTGCCAGGATGGAGTCTGAGTGTTGTTACTGATGGCAAATTTCCTGCTGGCTGGAAAATCCCCTTGGTAGAATGCATGAAGTTCTGAAATTAGATTTTGGATTCTGAGTCAATCCATATGGGTTCAAGTAGAAATGCATAGAAGGGGATGGCAAAATGTGAACTCAGCCACCAAGCAGATGAAATCTAGGGTCTGGCAGCTCCTATTAATTCTTGAAGTTTGGACTTGTGGAGAATAGAGAATTTGGAGAAAGCATCAGCTCCTGGAAAATACAGGTGATCTGCCGCTTTACTAACTTTGATCTTTGACTTTGACTTTGACAAGCCACTTAATTTTTCCAAGTCTCAATTTCCTAGTTTGTGAAATGGAGATGATGATTTCTGCCCTGGCTACTAGCACAGACGTGAGACTCAAATGTAATTGTTTGAAAAACCATAAAGCACTGTAGTAATATAAGAAATCAACACTACTGATCAAACACAAATAACCTAGTCAGTATCCAGTACTACTCAGCTGGTGTATGACCATATTTGTTTTCACATTTGTCCCTCTGCAGTATGCAAGTATCTTTTATGTGGTCTGTTTCAAATGGGATATTTCTAGGAATTGGTTAAACCTTGACTGTTTAACAAATTTGGTCAAGAGGTTAATGCCCTGCCTAGTGTTTGCCTACCCTAACAATTATTAATATTTTAACCTTTATTTTGAGTTTTAAAACTTATAACTGAAATAGGTTCTTCTAAAACACTGAAACATTACAGTTAAGATGAAAGTTCCCTCTGACCACTCTTCCCAATCCTGATCCCCTTTCTGTCCTCCCCAGGGTAACCATTGCTATCAGTATGGTACAAACCTTTTTCCGGACACATTTATACATATACGTGCCCTTGGGATGTAGAAATAGCATCATTGTGTGTTTTGTTATTATTGGTAGAAAGTTTTGTTTAAATATAAAAGGTATGAATTAATCTATCTGCAACTTGCTTTTTCTACTTCCATGAAGTAAAAGCTTAGCTCTTGGAGAGCTAGCCTTGCTTATATACCTAACGCTACTTCATTCTTTTTAACTGATGTGAGTATTCTATTTATTAGCATCTAAGGATTATTATATCAGTGTTTTTCAACTTTACCAGAAGTTGAATACGTTCATGATTTCCCTGTTTTTGATAAGCTGGGTATTTATAGGAATAGCAAGGCTACCAAACCCTCCAGCTTCAGCTTCTAGGTAGCAGAGACCACATTTTGGCAACCCCACTTCCCATTTCAGACATCATTTGCAGGAGAGCAACATGTCAGCTTCCCTTTTTTTACGAGTGGTGCTAGATTGTTCCTACTGCCTGAGCTGACGTCAACACCACCACCACCGGCAATAGCATCTGACATTTACCAAGAGTCCCTGGGCACCTGATGTCGGGGGAGTAAGCAGGCCCCTGGGGCAACTACTGACTCATAGACCCATCAGCTGCTTGTTTTCAAGGCAGACCTGCTGGCTCATACTTTCACATTACTCCATGGCAGGGAAAATCCTAAGGCTTAATTCAAGAACAATTAAGTGTCCTTTGATATCCTCCTCTCTTTAATAATACTGATGACTCTCAGAGTCGGAGGAAAAGGCATATGCAGGGAGGGAAAAATCAGAGCATCAGATTATTTGAGCTCCAATGGCATGTCACTAGTGGATTCCAAAGAAAAGCTGTGCGTGGAGCAACACAGCACGAGCTGGTGTCATTTCAGTTATTCATTTGACAAATGTTTATTGAACCAAATATCCGTAATAATATAATGAGCTAGAATGTAGTTTCATTCATGCAGGCAGGGGCTTCATTTTGTTCTTTGCACTATCCCCAGCACCCAGAACAGTTCAGACCCATGGTAGGGACTCAATAAATAAAAGGATACTGTACCCCAACATCTAGAATTGTGCAAGCACGTAGTAATTACTTAATAAATATGTTGAATAAATGTATGTAAACAGAAAAAGAGCTATTTAGTCACCCAGAATTTGCATGAAAAGTTATAATTAATTTCTGAAGGGTCTATTTATGAGCTGCCCAAATCCAGCATGGAGAAACCAAAGAGCACAGTCTTAGAGAAAACAAGGATCTTCTGAAATAGGCCAGTACCTTGAGCCATCCATGCATCATCATTCATCCTGAGTAATCCAAGATGGAGAGCCAACGTGGCTCCTATCGCTGGAGAAGTTACCTCAGAGAGTGGCATGACCTGATGTCACCATGGTAAAAGCCAACCAGGGGTCCTTGTAGGGTCTCTTGTTTCTGCCTCCTCTTAGTAACAGCACTTTGCTTTCCTTTGAGGAACATCCAATCCCCACAATTCCATCGGTTGGGCATAACAGTCAATGTACTCTCTCACCCCCCAACCCCCAAGGGATGGAATGTGACAGCATTGAGCCAATCAGACAGTCTTTCCTGCGATTTGAATATTGAGGGCAAAAACCCAAAGATAAAAAAATAGCTGGAGTTGAGGCATGCATTATTTTGGGACATCTTGAAGAGTAGGTCCCATGGTGAATGTTATTTAGATGCCTGGTGCTTCCCTGTTCCAGGGTTTCCCAAGGTCTAGTTGCTTAGCTTTTCCATCATCCATAACCAATAGATTAATATTTTTTCTTTGCTTTTTTTTTTTGCCTAAGTTAACCAGGATCAGATTCTACTGATTTCAGAACCTAAACCCATAAAGTCCCACTGAGATGAGTTAAGAGGCAGGAAAGGGGTAATTGTGTGACAAGAGGGCCAGGTAATCATGAAAGATCAGTTCTCTTTTAGCCTGGGCACGTGTAACCAAAGTTTGGTTTAATCAGTTGAGATTTTTATTTCTGTGTCTCTGTTTTGGCTTCTTCTTGAAGAAAAATATTATCTGTCACCTGAGAATCCCTCAGTCCTATCACTCTTGTTTTCCATATGCAAATTTCTTTCTAAATTTTCAAACTGTTTTATTTGGTGTAGTCTCGCGATAATTTCACTGTCCTTTCCAAACAGATGCTCTAAGAATATCTTAATCAACAGTCTTTCCTCATTCTTCAGTGTCAAGTGACAACTGTCTTGGCTCTCCTCAAAATTCAGGAGATATTCTTTTCTAAACAAAGTAATAGTTAATGTGGTAGATTGAATTATGTACCCGAGAAAAAACACGTTCTTAATCTTTTTTTGTAAACAAATCAATTTTATTGATACATATTATAATAAAGCATACAATTTATCCAAAGTGTACAATCAGTGGGATTTGGTATAATCACATAGTTGTGCATTCATCACTTCAATCATTATTACAGCATTTTCATTATTTCAATAAAAATAATAATTATAAAACACAAATAAACAAGGAAACTCTTCCATTCTCAGCCTCTCTGTTTCCCCTGCTGTACATAGCTGCTATTTCTGGCTATTCTTGCACAATTATTTATTTGTTTATTAAGCAGTTTTATTAAGATATATTCACATACTGTATGAGCTAACCAAAGTGTATAATCAGTGGCTTTTTTTCAGCTGTTAAAAAGACCTTTATTGTAAAATTGTAAAATAAACAGAAAAATAGAAAGAAATCACAAATGTTAAAAGAGAGTTCAAGGCCAGGTTAGATTTAATATAATCTATTATAAGAATTAGATAGTATAGCAACAAACATTTATAAATGTAAATAATAATTCTACTATAATAGAAATTAATTATAACATAATTCTAATTTTTATATTACAGCTCTATTTGGACATAATAATCTCTAATTATGAAATAAATTATTGGTTTAGTTATTTAATTTCCATTTAGGCCATAATTCTTTCTGGATAATCAAATTCCTATTTGGGAATTCTACACATCTTATTGGAATGAATTACAGCAGATAACAATATGCCAACTCAAAATAAAAACAAGAAGAAAAAAAACCAGCAAAACAAAATACAAAAAAAGAAAAAAAAACCAATGTGCCAACTCATAATTTTTTGAGGCAGACAAACTCAAAATCTTTTTTAACAGTAGTTAAATCATTATTGATCCAGATGGATTATTTTAATTAACAAGTATGCATAAGAAAAGATTAAAGAAAAATGAAGTATCAAAAAAAAAAAAAAATCTCTTCTCCAGTCCTCAATTAAAAGCAAGTGTTTATTTTGTATGAAGAAACTTACAGAATACTAATCACAGGAACAATTTGCCAGTTGCACAAATTATTGTTCATATACCATAACATTTTTAGTTTACATTTATCTGCTCTACTCCAGCTCTTTTTTAGTTACTATTTGCTTGGAATACCTTTTTCCAGCCTTTCACTTTTAACCTGGTTGTGTCCTTACGTCTGAGGTGGGTCTCTTGTAGACAACATATAGACGGCTCATATTTTTTGTCCATTCTATCAGTCTATGTCTTTTGATTGGGGAGTTCAATCCATTAACATTCAGTGTTTTTACTGTAAAGGCATTACTTACTTCACCCATTTTGTCCTTTGGTTCTCTGTTGTCATACTGTTCTCTTGTCTGTTTTCTTATCCTTTAGTTTACCCTTCCTAAATAATCTTCATTTCTAAACTCTTCTCCAAATCTTTCGCCCTTATTTTTGCCTTTCATGCTGCAGCACCCCCTTTAATGTCTCCTGCAAGTCAGGTTTTTTGTTAACATATTCTATCAGTTTTTGTTTGTCTGTAAAGACTTTGAACTCACCCTCATTTTTGAAGGACACCATTGCCAGATACAGAAATCTTGGCTGGCAGCTTTTCTCTTTCAGTACCTTAAATACATCATACCACTTTCTTCTGTCCTCCGTGGTTTCTGATGAGAGGTCTGCACTTAATCTTAACAAGTTTCCCTTGTATGTGACACTTTGCTTTACTCTTGCTGCTTTCAGAATCCTCTGTTTATCTCTGATATTTTTCATTCTGAATAGTAAGTGTCTCAGGGTAGGACTATTAAGATTTATTCTGTTTGGGGTGCATTGTCCTTCTTGGATATTGATATTTATGTCCTTCATAAGGCTTGGGAAGTTTTCAGTCATTATTTCCTCAAATATTCATTTTGCCCCTTTTCCATTCTCTTCTTCTGGGACACCAATAATGCGAATGTTTGTGCGTTTCACATTGTCATTCAATTCCCAGAGACTCTGTTCCATTTTTTCCATTCTCTTCTCTTTCTGTTCTTCTGTCTTTTCCAGTTCAGATGTTCTGTCTTCAAAATCACTAATTCTGTCTTCAAGCAATTCAAATCTGTTCTTGTGTGCCTCTAATGTATTTTTAATCTCATCCATCATGTCTTTCATTCCCACAAGATCTGCTACTTTTCTTTGCAGGCTTTCAAATGTTCTTTATGCTCTTCCAGTGTCTTCTTTATTTTATTTTATTTTATTTTATTTTATATATTTATTCACTTTTATCCATTTTAAACCCTCCCCCCCCCATTTTTGATGTTTTGTATCCATTCATTGGGCAATTCTCTGTGTCTGTTTTCTGCCCTCTCTTCTCATCCTTCTCCTCCTGTCCACCAGGATTTGATCCTGGGAACCTCCGATGTGGGAAGGAGCGTTCTGCCACCTGCGCCATCTTAGTTCCTGTTTTTTTGGCACGTCTCATCTTGGCTATCCCTTGTGTCACTCTCCTGTTACGTCATCATCTTGCTGCGTGGCTAGGCAGTGCCTGCCACACCCGCTCACGGGGCCTGGTGGCACACCCACGTGTGGGGTCTGGGAGCTCACCTGCTCGTGGGGCCTGGGAGCTCTCCCACTCGTGGGGCCTAATGGGGCGCCCATGTGCAGGACCTGGGGGCTTGCATGCTCACGGGGCCTGATAGCAAGCACGCACACGGGGCCTGACAACATGCCCGCTCGCAGGGCCTGGCAGCCCAGGCACCTTCTATACTTTTCTTTATTTTACCAGGAGGTCCTGGGGATCGAACCCAGGTCCCTCCACATGGGAGACGGATGCCCAACCATCTGAGCCACATCCGCCCCTATTTATTTATTTTTAACTTTATTTTGTACATTTAATAATTGAAAATATAAACAATTAAAAACTAAAAAGAAAACACAGTAGAATAAAAACATACATTTCTAAATTAAATGTACTGGATACATATAAAAATTTTTTTGAATCATACAATATGTTACACAATATATTTGGTTCATAGGAATGCAATCATACAATAGTTGTCTTTTTGTGTCTGGCTTGCTTTGCTCAACATAATGTCCTCCAGGTTCATCCATGTTGTCATATGCTTTACATCTTCATTTCTTCTTACAGCTGCATAATATTCCTTCATGTGAATAGACCACAGTTTGTTTATCCATTCATCTGTTGATGGACATCTGGGTTGTTTCCAACTTTTTGCTATAGTGAATAATGTCGCTATGAACATCGGTGTGCAAACGTCTGTTCGTGTCACTGCACTCAGTTCTTCTGGGTATATACCCAGTAGTGGTATTGCAGGGTCACGTGGCCAGTCTATATTTGACTTCTTTAGGAACTGCCAAACAGTCCTCCACAGTGGCTGTACCATTCTGCATTCCCACCAACAGTGAAGAAGTGTTCCTATCTCTCCACATCTCTCTCCACACTTGCAGTTCTCTTTTTCTTTTTCCTTTTTTCTTACCGGGAGGTCCCGGGGAACGAACCTAGGTCCCTCCATATGGGAGACAGATGCCCAACCATTTGAGCCACATCCGCCCCCTCTCTGTCTTTTTAATAGTGGCCATTCTGATAAGTGTGAAATGATATCTCATTGTAGTTTTGATTTGCATTTTCCTAATCATTAGTGATGTTGAGCATTTCTTCATGTGTTTTTTTGCCATTTGTATTTCTTCTTTGGACAAATGTCTATTCAAGTCTTTTGCCCATTTTTTAATTGGGTCGTTTGTCTTTTTATTCTTGAGTTGTAACATCTCTTTATATATCCTGGATATTAAACCCTTATCCAATATGTGATTTCCAAGTATTTTCTCCCATTGAGTCGGCTGCCTTTTCACCCTTCTGACAAAGTCCTGTGAGGTGCAAAAGTGTTTAATTTTGAGGAGGTCCCATTTATCTATTTTTTCTTTTGTTGCACATGCTTTGGGTGTAAAGTCCAAGAAATCACCACCCACTACAAGGTCTTGAAGATGTTTCCCTACATTTTCTTCTAGTAGTTTTATGGTCCTGCTTTTATATTTAGGTCTTTGATCCATTTTGAGTTGATTCTTGTGTGGGGAGTGAGATAGGGGTCCTCTTTCATTCTTTTGGTTATAGGTATCCAGCTGTCCCAGCACCATTTGTTGAAGAGACTGTTTTGCCCTATTAACATTAACTTGGTAGGTTTGTCAAAAACCAGTTGACTGTATAGGTGAGGGTTTATTTCTGGGTTCTCAATTCTATTCCACTAATCTATGTGTCTATCTTTATGCCAGTACCATGCTGTTTTGACTACTGTAGCTTTGTAATATGTTTCAAGGTCAGGCAGTGAAATTCCTCCCCCTCACTCTTCTTTTTTAGAAAGCTTTTGGCTATTCGGGTGCACTTTACCTTCCAAATGAATTTGGTAATTACCTTTTCTAATTCTGTAAAGTAGGCTGTTGGAATTTTGATTGGCATTGCATTGAATCTATAAATCAGTTTGGGTAAGATGACATCTTCATGATATTTATGCTTCCAATCCATGAACATGGAATGTCTTTCCATTTGTTTAAAATTTATTTTAGCATTGTTTTGTAGTTTTCTGCATATAGGCCCTGTACTTCTTTGGTTAAATTAATTCCTATGTATTTGAGTCTTTTTGTTGCTATTGAAAATGGAATTTTTCCCCTAATTTCCTCCTCAGATTGTTCAGTACTATTGTACAAAAATATTACTGATTTTTGCATGTTGATCTTTGTATTAGTCAGCCAAAGGAGTGCTGATACAAAATACCAGAAATCAGTTGGCTTCTATAAAGGGTATTTATTTTGGGGTAGAAGCTTACAGTTACCAGGCCATAAAGCATAAGTTACTTCCCTCACCTCAGGTCTATTGCCACATGTTGGGGCAAGATGGCTTCCAACATCTGCAAGGGTTCAGGCTTCTTGGGTTCCTCTCTTCCTGGGGCTCCGTTTCTTTCTGGGCTCAGATGCTGTGCTCTCTCCACAAGGCCAGCTGTAGACTATCCGGCAAATGGCTCTGTCTCTCTCTCTGGGGCTTCTGCCATGTATAAGGAGCTGTCTCTATTCCTCTGTGTTCTTCTCCTGTGTGTTCACTTCCCTGGCTCCAGCTCAAAACTCCCATCTCCCTTCTCTGCATTGCAGTTTCTCTGTGAGTCACCACCCACCAAGGGGGTGGGGACTCATCCTAGTGACATGACTCAAAGCCTTAATCATTACTTAATCAAGTAAAAGTAAAACCTCTGAATCTAATACACTCTCAGAGGAAAAGACCAGTTTACAAACATAATCTAATATTTCTTTTTGGAATTCATGAATAATATCAAACTGCTACAATCTTGTATCCAGCCACTTTGCTGAACTCAGTTATTAGCTCAAGTAGCTTTGTTGTGGATACTTAGGATCTTCTAAGTACAGGATCATGTCCCACAAACAGTGAGAGTTTTACTTCCTCTTTTCCTATCTGGATGCCCTTAATTTTTTTTCTTGTTTAATTGTCCTAGCTAGAACTTCTAGTACAATGTTGAATAACAGTGATGTCTGGGGGCATCCTTGTCTTATTCCCAATGTTAGAGGGAAAGGTTTCAACCTTTCCCCAGTGAGTCTGCCAGCAGATGGCGCTCTTTGGCAGCTCTCAGTTCAGTGTGTACTTGTTGCAACACAGACCAGATCAATGTGATTGAGCTTCCTGTAGTTCTGTCCTCATGATTTCCCTCCTTTGTCCCTCTCTCCTCTGGGTGGTGTCCAGCCTTCGCCTGGTGTCCTAAACCCTAAAAGAGCTTTTTCTAGGCTGTTTCAGCCTGTCCTCTAGGTATTTTCTCCCAGTGTCTTAATCTCCTTTATTTCATTAGTCATATTTTCTTTAAATTCTTTGAAGTGATTTAGGAGAGTTGTGTGATTATCACTTCTTTTTTTTTTT
>JAQZBX010046062.1:0-20869 GCA_029593785.1 Cabassous unicinctus | reverse complement strand
GGCATTTCAAATTCTGCATAATCTTTGAGTCTTCTCTGCATTAGAAGGAGAAAACCTGATGGTCAATATATATATATCCACTAAACTTCAGGATAAATGAGGTGATAATATTTATTGAGTTCCTGCCATAGGCCAGGGACTGCAAAATACTTTATGTAGATACTACTTCAGATTGTAGGGTTTATTTGGGGACGGTTGGAGAGAGAAGATACTGATTCTCTTTATAAGGAAAAGCTCCCAAGCTTATTTCCCTGTTCTCTTTCCTTCATATAGCTTATCATAATAGGTTATTTGATTAAAATTCATGTTTAATTAGAATTCAGTGGTTTTTAAAAGCATATTTACTGATGTTCACAACATGTTTGTATTTGTAGGAGCTGACTAAGGCTTTGGAACAGAAACCAGATGATGCACAGTATTATTGTCAAAGAGCTTATTGTCACATTCTTCTTGGGAATTACTGTGGTAACTTTTCTTCCAAAGTATATTGTCTTTTCATAGGTTAAATATACATTTTGCCCAAGACAAAAGGAATCAAATAAAATAGAAAATTTCTTGGAAATTTTAAAAATTTGTCTTTTATTCCAAGAAGTAGTAGCTGAAATGTGACCAAAACATGTTGACCAACACCCATTTAAATTTCATGGGTGTCTTTTCTTTCTTCAGGGGGTGGAGAATTTATACAGATTTCATTCATGATGATTGGGTGCACTAACAAAGAATAGCATTGGGGAAGCGGGTGTGGCTCAGTGGATAGAGCCCCAGTTTACCATATGGAAGGCCCGGGTTCGCGTCCCGAGGGCTCCTTGTGAGGGCACGCAGGCCTGAGCGGTGCTGTGGGCTGATGCAGCAACCTCACGGCAGGAAGCGGGTGTGGTGCAATGGATAGAGCACCCGTTTACCATATGAGAGGCCCCGGGTTCGCTTCCCGGTGCCTCCTTGTGAGGGCAGGCCGGCTTGCGCGGCGCCGTGGGCTGATGCGGCAAGACCTCACAGCAAGGGGGAGATAAGCAGACACAGGGAAGACACGCAGCGAATGGACACAGCAGCACAAGCAGCAAGGGGGGGATAAATAAAATAAAATAAATAAATCTTTAAAAAAAAAAAAATTAAAAAACAAAGAATAGCATTGCATTTACTGTTTTACAGAGTATTTAAGTGAAAAGCTCATTTGCATTTTTTATAAAATGTATTTTTATATTGTTTGAAGTAACTTAAAAAATTATTTTGGATAGAGAATCTGGGTAGAGAAAAATTAAATACCTTGCATTACAGTTCATAAGTGGTGTTAGTGAAAAAGTGAGGGGATCTTTGTAGCACAGAGCCTTATTCATTAACTAAAGAGCTTTAAGAAGGAAGCCACATATTAGGCTAATAGGAAGAATTGTGATTTTTAGGGGTAATATTTATTTAAATTATATCTTGGGTTAGCCTTTCCTAATTTAAAACTATTTGGCCTCTCTACCACCTTGAAAATTTTAAAGTCTAGGAGTGATTCAAATTTTGTATGTGGTATTTGTTAGGATCTGCAAATAACTGGCTAAAAAGACCTGTCTTCTTTTATATAGATGCTGTTACTGATGCAAAGAAATCTCTCGAACTCAATCCAAATAATTCTCCTGCTATGCTGAGGAAAGGGTATGCAATAACCTCTTTTTTTGTTGGGTCTGGACCAAAGATAGGTGTTTGTTTTCCATTTGTATTTAGGTAACTAGAGAACATTCTATTCCTCATCCAAAATGAGGAAAAATGCTATGAGAGCTTGTTTATATTGATAAGTGTGATTTTGTTTTTTAAGTAGGAAACTTCTTTAATTCCTTAGTATAATTATAGTTTAGAATAAACAAATACAGGCATACCTTGTTTTACTGTGTTTTGCTTTATTGCACTTTGCAGATACTGCTTTTTTTTTTTTAATAAATTGAAGGTTTGTGGCAATTCTGCATTGAGTCTAGAGGCACCATTTTTCCAACAGTATGTGCTCAGTTCATATCTCTGTGTCATATTTTGGTAATTCCCATACTATTTCAAACTTTTTCCATTGTTATGGTAATCTGTGATCTTTATTGTTACTATTGTAATTGTTTGGGGCACCATGAACCGCACCCATATAAGATGACAAACCTAATCGATAAATATGTGTTTCTCACTGCTCCACCAACTGGCTGTTCTCTCATCTCTCTCCCTTTCCTTGGGCCTCCCTATTCCTGAGACACAACAGTATTGAAATTAGGCCAATTAGCAACCCTACAATGACCTCTAAGTGTTCAAGTGAAAGGAAGAGTCACATATCTTTACTTGAAATCAAAAGCTACAAATGATTAAACTTAGTGAGGAAGGCATGTCAAAAACCCAGGTAGCCCGAAAGCTAGGTCTCTTGCACCAAACAGCCAAGTTGTGAATGCAAAGGAAAAGTTCTTGAAGAAAATTAAAAGTGCTTCTTCAGTGAATACACCAATGGTAAGAAAGTGAAACACCCTAATGCTGGTATGGAGGAAGTTTTAGTGGTCTGGATAGAAGACCAAACCAGCCACAACATTCCTTTATGCCAGCACCTCACCCAGAGCAAGGCCCTAATTCTCTTCAATTTTATGAAACCTGAGAGAGGTGAGGAAGCTGCAGAAGTTTGAAGCTAGCAGATGTTGGTTCATGAGGTTTTGGAAAGAAGCCATCTCCATAACATAAAAGTGCAGGGTGAAGCCAGTGAGTGCTGATACAGAAGCTGCAAGCAAGTTATCCAGAAGATCTGTCTAAGATCATTGATGAAGGTGACTACACTAAACAACAGATTTTCAGTGTAGATGAAACAGCCTTTTACTGGAAGAAGATACCATCTAGGGCTTTGATAGCTAGAGAGGAAAAGTCAGTGCCTGGCTTTTCATTCATGATGATTGGGTGCACCAAAGGACAGGCTGACTCTTTTGTTAGGGGCTAATGGAGCTTGTGACTTTAAGTTGAAGCCAGAGCTCCTTTACCATTATGAAAATCCTAGGACCCTTAAGAATTATGCTAAATCTACTTTGCCTGTGCTCTATAAATGGAACAACAAAGCCTGGATGGCAGCACATCTGTTTCCAACATGGTTTACTGAATATTTTATGACCACTGTTGAGCTCTTTTGCTCAGAAAAGAAGATCCTTTCCAATTAGTATTGCTCATTGACAATGCACCTGGTTATCCAAGAGCTCTAATGGAGATGTACAGTGAGGTAAATGTTTTCTTCATGCCTGCTAACACAGCATCCATTCTGCAGCCCATGGATCAAGGAGTCATTTCGACTTTCAAGTTTTTATTATTTAAGAAATACATCATGTGAAGCCAGCTGACTTTGTGATTCCTCTGATCTGGGCAAAGTAAATCGAAAACCTTCTGGAAAGGATTCCCCATTCTAGACACCATTTAAAATATTTATGATTGATGGAAGGAGGTCAAAATATCAGCATGAACAGGAGTTTGGAAGAAGTTGATTCCAACCCTCCTGGATCACTTGGAGGGGTTCAAGACTTCAGGGGAGGAAGTAACTGCAGGTGTGGTAGAAATAGTAAAGGAGCTAGAATTAGAAGTGGAGTCTGAAGATGTGATCGAAATTGCTGTAATCTCATGATAAAACTTGAGCAGATGAGGAGTTGCTTCTTATGGATGAGCAAAAAAAGTAGTTTCTTGCGATAGACTCTACTCCTGGTGAAGGTGATGTGGACATTATTGAAGGGACGACAGGGATTTATATTACATAAATTTAGTTGACAAAGCAGCAGCGGGGTTTTAGAGGATTGACTCCAATTTCTAAAGAAGTTCTACTGTGGGTAAAATGCTATCAAACAGCATCACATGCTACTGAGAAATCTTTTGTGAAAGGAAGAGTCAACTGATGCACAAACTTCATTGTTGTCTTATTTTAAGATATTGCTGCAACCATCCTGACCTTCAGCAGCACCACCCTAATCAGTCAGCAATCATAGACATCAAGGAAGACCTTTTTTACCAGCAAAAAGATTATGACTTGCTGAAGACTCATATGATGGTTAATAAAGTATTTTTAAATTAAGGTGTGTACATTGTTTTTTAGATATAATGCTATTGCACACTTAATAGTTACAGTATAGTGTAAGCATAACTTTTATGTGCACAGGAAACAAAAAGATTCATGTGACTTGCTTTATTTTGATATTTATTTTATTGTGGTGGTATGGAACCAAACATGTAGTATCTCCAAGGTATGACTGTATATACAATTATGATTTAAAAATTCCCTCTGAAGTGAATTCCAAAACTGAATTTTAATGGGAATTGTACTAGAGTTACAGTATAGTATTTTAGAAAATCTTTTGGCTTATTAATTTTTGCTAATATATATAAAATACTAGGATTTTTTTATTTAGAAAGAAGGTTAATTTTCATGGCCTCATGTGTGTGTTGTATTTGTTTTTAATATGCTCATGCCAGGATATGTGAATACCATGAAAAGAACTATGCTGCTGCTCTAGAGACTTTTACAGAAGGACAGAAATTAGATAGTAAGTATATTAGAATTATACTTCAATGAACGAATCCAGTATTTCTGATATTACTTAAATACCATTGCTGAGTTTTGTTTGTGTAATCTCAAGTTAATTGCAAAAACCTACCACCTTTTTTTCTGCTTCTCAGTGACATTTCAAGTTGTTTGCAGAATTTGAATTCACTTGAAAAATGATTAAATTGGCCTTTCTTTACCATTTAAGTCACAGATACACTTTAGAAGCCAAAAACTATATTTAAACAGTCAGTGTGTGCCCCTACTTAGTCTGGCTTTTCTTTTTTTTTTTTTTCCTAATGAGGAAGTGAACATTTGATTTGCTCTCTTGTGAAGTTTGGTCATTTTGAATTATTATTCAGGTTCTGTGATAGAAAATCTTAAAACAGTGTCTTCTATGGAGAAGTGAAGTTTAAGTTTGGGAAAATTATGAGAGAGAAGGTACAGAAGAAACGTGGAGCTTTGAGAGTGATGCAAGTTTTAATGTCATCTTTTTGAGAGGAATATATGAAAATTATCACAGCGGTATGGATATCTGAGTACATATATAGAAATTATTGTGGAAGCCAAGAATTTAAAAGACAGTTTGTGAGTAGTTTCACAGAGTATTATAGACCACATAATCCTAATCATGTATAATTTTATATTTATCTTACAATGGAGTCTTATCACAGTTCTTTAAAGCAATGTTTCTTAACTGGGGAGGATGATTTTGCTCTGTGGGGGACATATGGCAATATCTGGAGACATTTTGGGTTGTCATGACTGGGGATTGGGGATGTTTGTTACTGACATTTATTGAGTAGAGGTCAGGAATGCTGCTAAACATCCTACAGTGCATAGAACAGCCCCACAACACAGAATTAATCTGGTCCAAAATGTCAGTAGTGCTGAGGTTAGGAAATCCTGCTCTAAAGTATTATAAATTATATTTAACTTTTAAGAAATTGGCTCTGCACTACTTTGAATGTTTGTTCTTCCTCTATATAAATAAATGAGAGCAATGACATTTTAGGCCTGACAGTGCAAATGGAAGCTACAAATTAGGAAAGGAGAAATGGATAAAAGGAGTTGTTCTCAAACTTGGTTATCTCAAATTTGATGTGTGAATAATATGGCTATTCGATTAGCAGACTGGCATATCTGTATTTTTCGCAAAAATTTTTTTTTTTTTTTAAGATTTATTTATTTATTTATTTATCCCCCCCTTGATGCTTGTGTTTGCTGTGTCCATTTGCTGTGTGTTTTTTCTGTGTCTGCTTATCTCCCCCTTGCTGTGAGGTCTTGCTGCATCAGCCCACCACGCCGCGCGGGCCGGCCTGCCCTCACAAGGAGGCCCCGGGAAGCGAACCCGGGGCCTCCCATATGGTAAACGGGAGCTCTATCGATTGAGCCACACCCGCTTCCCTCGCAAATTCTAAAGTGTCTAATTCTCTAGCACCTTGACACATACTTGAAAACCTAGGAAAGACACGAGACATTCCATCC
The DNA here is from genome assembly GCA_029593785.1 of Cabassous unicinctus. Classification (NCBI taxonomy): domain Eukaryota; kingdom Metazoa; phylum Chordata; class Mammalia; order Cingulata; family Chlamyphoridae; genus Cabassous; species Cabassous unicinctus. The sequence goes on along the minus strand of JAQZBX010046062.1, from coordinate 14,868 downwards.
TCCAGGTTTTCTAAGCTCTATTCCATATCATTTTAGAGCAACAGAAAGTTCCCTGCCTAAATTAATTCCTTAAATAACATCTTAATATCTTGCCATTGACTTATTCTTGTATCTACATCTTTGGTAAAACTGATATTAGGGATATTTAATTTTACAAAATTTATCTTTAAATTTCATTCCTGGAAAATTTACATTAAATTGTTACGCTTCCATTTTTATCAGACACCATAAAAAATTCATAACTCAGTATACTACCATTTTTCCCCTTTGTTTGCTAGGATGTTTGGTTTTGTTTATTGATTAATTTGATAAAATTAACATGGATGAACCATGTTTCATCAAGTTGAGGGTTTTGTTTTATTTTATATAATTTTTTCAGGGATGAGTAGTAAGTCAATGGAGAACAGGAAATACTAAGCCAATGTCAGTTACTGTTTCAAAAATGACAGCAAATCTGGGAGTCATCAGCTTATAAAAGATAGTTGAAGACAGAAATTTTAATGAGGTCACCCTAAAAGTATAGAAAGAGTAAGAAAATAAATAAGAATGATGCCTGATTTCCCTTGATAATGGGAGGAGAATGAGCATAAGAGAAACCTTAGAAGGAAGTGCAACAATAGAATCAATAGAGGTACAAAGAAAACTGGTGTTATGAAAGAAGCCTAGGGAGGAGACTTTTTTTCTTCTTCTCCTATTGAAGCAGATAGCAAAGATGTATAGCTTTGCTACTTTCATTCAAATATTTACATTTGGAATCATACAATATATTACACAGCATGTTTAGTTCATACTAGTGCAGTCATACAGTATTTGTCCTTTTGTGTCTGGCTTCCTTCACTCAACTAATGTCCTCCAGGTTCATCCATGTTGTCATATGCTTTATGACTTCATTTCTTCTTACAACTGCATAATATTCCATCGGGTGAATACACCACAAATTGTTTATATATTCATCAGTTGATGGACACCTGTGTTGTTTCCAACTTTTGGCAATCATGAAAAATGCCACTATGAACATTGGTGTGCAGCTGTCTATTCGTATCACTGCTCTCAGTTCTTCTGGGTACATACCCAGTAGTGGTATTGCAGGGTCACATGGCAAATCTATTTTCAACTTCTTTAGGAACTGCCAAACAGTCCTCCACAGTGGCTGTACCATTTTACATTCCCACCAACAGTGAATAAGCATTCCTATCTCTCCGCATCCTCTCCAACACTTGTAGTTCTCTGTCTTTTTAATAGTGGCCATTCTGATAGGTGTGAAATGATGTCTCATTGTAGTTGTGATTTGCATTTCCCTAATTAGTGATGTTGAACATTTTTTTCTTAATGTTTTTTTGCCATTTGTATTTCTTCTTTGGACAAATATCTATTCAAGTCTTTTCCCCATTTTTTAATCAGGTCATTTGTCTCTTTATTGTTGAGTTGTAACATCTCTTTATATATCATGGATATTAAGCCCTTATCGGACATATGATTTCCAAATATTTTTTCCCACTGAGTCGGCTACCTTTTCACCCTGTCGACAAAGTCCTAAGAGGTATAAAGTGTTTGATTTTAAGGAGGTCTCTTTTATCCATTTTTTCTTTTGTTGCTTGTGCTATGGGTGTAAAGTACTAGAAACCACCACCTACCACAAGGTCTTTAAGATGTTTCCCTATATTTTTGTATTAGTCAGCCAAAGGGGTGCTAATGTGAAATACCAAAAATGGGTTGGTCTTTATAAAGGGTATTTATTTGGGGTAGAAGTCCACAGATACCAGGCCATAAAGCGTTAAGTTTCTTCTCTCACCAAAGTCCATTGCCACGTGTTAGAGCAAGACAGCTGCCGACGTTTGCCAGGGTTCAGGCTTCTTGGGTTCCTCTCTTCCCAGGGCTGCGTTTCTCTCCAGGCTTAGCTCCTGTTTCCACCACGAGGTCAGCTGTAGACGATCAGGCGAATGGCTCGCTTCTCTTCTCCTGGGGCCTTCTTTCCAACATCAAAAGTGCTTCTCAAAAACTGCTTCAACTCTGTTCTTGCCATGCCTTTTATATTTGATTCCCCACCCACCAAGGGGTGGGGCTCAACGCCCTACTGATGTGGCCCAGTCAACACCCTAATCATAACTTAATCATGCCCACATTAACAGATCAGTTTACAAGCATGATCCAATTATATTTTTGGAATTCATAATTACATCAAACTGCCCAACTGTTACAATTTTCTTCTAGTAGTTTTATGGCCCTGGCTTTTATATTTAGGTCTTTGATCCATTTTGAATTGATTCTTGAATAGGGAGTGAGATAGGGGCCCTCTTTCATTCTTTTGGTTATAGATATCCAGTTCTCCTAGCACCATTTGTTGAAGAGACAGTTTTGTCCCATTAACATTAACTTGGAAGGTTTATCAAAACCAGTTGGCCATAGAGGTGAGAGTTTGTTTCTGGACTCTCAATTCTATTCCACTGATTGATGTGCCTATATTTATGCCAGTACCATGCTGTTTGGACGACTGTAGCCTTGTAATATCTTTCAAGGTCAGGCAGTGAAATTTCTCCCTGTTGTTCTTTTTTAGAATGCTTTTGGTTATTCGGTGCACTTTCCCTTCCAAATGAATTTGGTAATTGCCTTTTCTATTTCTGTAAAGTGGACTGTTGGGATTTTAATTGGTATTGCATTGACTCTACAAATCAGTTTGGGTAGGATTGACATCTTCATGAGATTTAGTCTTCCAGTCCGTGAACACAGACTGTCTTTCCATTTGCTTAGGTCTTCATTGATTTCTTTTAGCATTGTTTTGTAGTTCTCTGCATATAGGTCATGTACTTCTTTGATTAAATTGATTCCTAGGTATTTGAGTCATTTTTGTTGCTATTGTAAATGGGAATTTCCCCCTGATTTCCTCTTCAGTTTGTTCAATACTAGTGTACAAAAACATTACTGATTTTTTACGTGTTGATGTTGTATCCTCCCACTTTACTGAACTCATTTATTAGCTCAGTTAGCTTTGTTGTAGACATTTCAGAATTTTCTGAATATGGGATCATGTCATCCACAAATAGAGTTTTACTTCCTCTTTCCCTATTTGGATGCCTTTAATTTATTTTTCTTGTCTAATTGCTGTAGCTAGAACTTCTAGTACAATTTTGAGTAACAGTGGTGACAGTGGGCATCCTTGTCTTATTCCCAATCTTAGAGGGAAAGCTTTCAACCTTTCCCCATTGAGTATAATGTTGGCTGTGGGTTTTTCATATATGCCTTTTATCATTCTGAGGAATTTTCCTTCTATTCCTATCTTTTGAAGTGTTTTTATCAAGAAAGGATCCTGTATTTTGTTGAATGCCTTTTCTACATCAAGCAGAGATGATCATGTTTTTTTCCTTCAGTTTGTTAATGTGTGGTGTATTACATTGGTTGATTTTCTTATGTTGACCCAGCCTTGCTTACCAGGAATAAATCCCACTTGGTTGTGATGTCTCAGTCTTTTGATACTCTGTTGGATTCGATTTGCAAGTATTTTGTTGAGAATTTTCATATCTATGTTCATTTGAGAGATTGGTCTGTAATTTTCTTTTCTTGTAGTGTCTTTATTTGTCTTTGGTGTTAGAATAATGTTGGCTTTGTAAAATACGTTGGGTACTTTTCCCTCCTCTTCTATTTTTTGTAAGTGTTTAAATAGGATTGGTGTTAATTCTTTTTGAAATGCTTGCTAGAATTCACCTGTGAAGCCATCTGGTCCTGGACTTTTGTTGGGAGATTTTGATGACAGATGTAATCTCTTTAAATGTGATTGGTTTGTTAAGTTCTTGTATTTCTTGTAGTGTCACAAAAGAAATGTTTGTTTATTTCTAGGAATTTATCCTTTTCATCTAGGTTGTCTAGTTTGTTAGCATAGAATTTCTCATAATATCCTTTTTTAAAAAAAATATTTATTTTATTTATTTTTCCCTCTCCCCTCATTTTTTGCACTTGCTGTGTCTGTCTTCCTTTTTTAGGAGGCACTGGGAACTGAACCCTGGATCTCCCATGTGGGAGGGAGGTGCCTAATTGCTTGAGCCATCTCCACTCCCTGCTTTGTTGTGTCTCTCATTATGTTTTCCTATGTGTGTCTCTTGTTGTGTCATCTTGTTGCATTAGCTCGCCGCACTAGCCCGTTGCATCAGCTTGCTGTCTTGCGTATCCTCTTTAGGAGGCACCGGGAACGAAACCCAGACCTCCCATGTTGTAGGCGGGACCTCAATCATTTGAGCCACATCTGCTTTCCTCATAATATCCTCTTATGATCCTTTTTGTTTCTCTGGGGTCAGTTGTAACTTCCCCACTTTCATTGCTGATTGTATTTCTTTGCATCTTTTTTACTTTGTTAGTCTAGTTAGGGGTTTGTCAGTTTTATTGATCTTCTAAAAGAGCTTTTAGTTTTGTTGATTTTCTCTATTTTTTTGTTCTTAATTTCATTTATTTCTGCTCTAATCTTTATTATTTCTTTCCTTCTTCTTGCTTCGGGATTGGTTTGCTGTTCTTTTTCTAGTTTCTCCAGTTCAGTTAGATCTTTGATTTTAGCCTTTCTTCTTTTTTAATATAGGCATTTAAGGCTATAAATTTCCCTGTCAAGACTACCTTCACTGTATCCCGTAAGTTTTGATAAATTGTGTTCTCGTTTTCATTTGTCTCAATGTATTTACTGATTTCATTTGCAATTTCTTCTTTGACCCACTGATTATTTAGGAGTATGTTTTAGCTTCCTCACATTTGTGAATTTACCTCTTTTCTATTATTGATTTCCAGTTTCATTTCATTATGATCTGAGAAGATGTTTTGTATTATTTCAGTCTTTTTATGTTTATTGAGACCTGCATTGTGACCTAACATGTGGTCTACCCTGGGAGATTGAGAGGGTTGGATTCCTTTATTCCCATGCAGGCTCCTAGGATAAACAATGGCGTGGCCCCACCCAACCTTGAAGGGCTGGTGGACATGGCTGACCATATTTATGGGTCAAAAGCTGAGTCAGCCTTAAGCTGTGTCTCCCCCTTTTCTGCAGGTGGATCCCTAGGGCCCCCTTTGTCTGTAGCCACTGGCCCAGTGGCCTGAGTATTCAAAAGTGTCTTTAGTGTGAAGGAGAGTGCCAGCAGTCACTACTGCTTTTAACTCACAGTTTTGCTGTCACGATTCTTTTCCTTTGTCCGTCTCTCATTTGGGCAGAGTCCAGCCTTACCCTGGTGTCCTAAATCCTAGAATTTTTTCCCAGGCTGTTTCTCCCTGTCCTCTAGCTATTTTTTTCTGGGAGAAAAGAGAGTCCCATGTCTTTCTAGTCTGCCATCTTTCTGGAAGTCCACCATTTACTCTTGTTTTCAAAATAGATCAACTCTTCTAGCAAAACAAAAACAAAATAGTACATACTGGACACATATGTCATATTTTTCTTCCTATGGCTTTAGCCCATCCCCACCCTACCAGAAAGAGACCCAAAAAAAGCCCCCAAACAAAAACAACTCTACCTTAACCACATTCTCAGAAAATGACACCAGGATACATTACAAAACTAAAGGAGATGTCATCTGCTCTGTGTCTGAAGGTTTCTTCTCCATATCTTGTACTAGGTAAGTAACCATCATTGAACATGCCTGTGTACCAAATCAAAGCATAACTTCAGCATATGTCAGAGCTCACTAGAGGTGGTGAACATAGTAGAAATTGGAAATTTTCCAGCAGTATTTTTCTTTGTTAGCTTTGTCAGAGCATCAACTCTTCCTTTAAATCATAAGGTCATTTCTTTACAACCTAGTCAGTCTTTGTTTTACTTGGGCTGTGCTCTTTGAAGCAACTGATTAGAGTTCCCTTCAACAAAATGTAACTTGCTTGTCTTCCCCATTAAAATTAAAGGGAGGAAGTGCATTTAAACTGAAACATAGTTTGTACTTTATATGCAAAAGAGCATTCTAAAGAAAATCCTTTCAGCTTTAAACCTACCTAAATGCACAGAATTCATAAAATGACATTTTTTAAGCTTCTAAAAAGAAGCTTTCATAATGAATAGGACCTAAATAGTAGGAGCATATTCAGATATAGTCTGTGGCAAATAAACTGTTAAGAGAAAACAAAAATCATAGTGGCCAATGGCAATAAGTAAAATGCATATGCATGATTCTGGATAAGTTTGGGGCATTATTCAAAAATTATTTTAGGTAAATCCCAATTTCTAAATAAAATAAGTGCTAGAGTCTAAATTCAATGATCGTTGGAATAAAACTGTTCTTCTCTACTTCATTGCTCAAAGTGGAGAAAGGATTTAGAATTTTTTCCTAGAAATGAATCAAGGTTACCTAAAAAAAGGGGGACTCAACTCAGAGGAGTTTTGTAGCATAAACAGCTAAATGTCTGCAGTCTGACAGAATTTCACTTGTTTTTTAAAACCAAATTTCTTAAACTTTCTAATGAGGGACAAATTTTCTTTCATAATACTGCTGATTTAAGAACTGCTACATACATCACTTGGCCAGTTTTCATGATCAGAAATGGTGTGATGTCAGCAGAAAGGTTGAGCTGGGCACAACAGCTTTTCAACAGGAGAAATATCAGTGGCATCTGAAGGCAGCACTGAGTCTCCTGAACAAACTAATGACTACATTTCCGCAAAAAAAATTTACTCCTCCATTATTTACAAACTATTTCCCCTACACTAACGCATATAACTTAGCAATGAAAATAACTTGATACAAATGATCTATATGCAGGAACTCTACCAGGTTAAACAAACAGAACCATAGCTGCCATAAAACTAGCTGTTTCCCTACAAGAGGTAGGTTTAAAGACCCACTGATTTAACAGTTGAATCTCATGTCTATAGCTTCATCCAAACTTTTATCATCATGTGTACTGGAAGCTAAAAGTGTCATTACTGGGGACATTGTTACATTAATTACACTGGTGCTTGTACTGGGATTATGCCACATGTCCAAAGTGAGCCTGGTCTGACCCAAGTCCTTTTCTGGCACAGCAGATGCTTCCAGCTTGGTAGACATGAGAACATGGCTGGGAGACTGGAAAGAAAGCTGCAGAAGAGGTCCATTGGATACAGTGACTTCCAAGTTGGGCTGCAAATTAGGACAACAAACCTCTATATTTGAAACAGTTTCTAAGCTGTGGAGTACTTCCTCAACATTCAGTAATAGAGAGTCACCAGGTTTTGTATCTTCACTGAAACTGCAGATATCAATGCCTGTGGAGCATAAGTCAGCTACTGTGTCACAGACAGGTGGCAGGCTGTCAGACAGATCTTCAGTTTTATGTCAACAGTGTTAACATCATCAGTCGTATTTGAATGTTCAGGTGAAGGGATATTTATACTATATCTATTGAAAGCTCATTGTAAGTAGGCAAACTTGATAACAGAACTGTCAGAAGCAATGATGAGGGTGCTTTCAGATATTGGAGATAAACTAGCTTGAGGATCACTCATAGCTTCTGAGGTTAAAGGTAAAGGGGAATGTGTCAAACATGAAGTAAAGGATGAATTGAGGCTTTTCTGTCTCCTCACAAAACAATGATCCATCATTAAGCAAAACCAAAACACCAGAAGAACAGTCAACTGCTTCTATTTTTTCCTGTACCAATCAATGTAGTCTGTGTTGAATATTCGCATAGCTTTTTGTAGCAGTTCACTAGAATGCTTAACTGCTTGTTTTCCTCAAACTGCTCATAGTCTTTGCACCAGCTACATGAAGGTTTCATCATCATTTTCTTGCCTTTACAAGTTTTGCAGACATAGTGTTGGCAGGTAGAGGTGGTAGGTCTTGTAGCAAATGCCTCTTTGTCTCCTGCGCTGGCTTTCCAAATGTTAGCGGAACGTTCTAGGTTCTGGATTTCTAGGTTCCTAGCTTCATTGCAAGAAAAAATTCAGAGATGTGCCACTTTAATAAGGCCAGTAACAACAGTTTATTGAGAAATGAGAAAAAGGAAAAGTATACACCCGAGAAATGGGTGCAGGCATGCTCTTAGGGTGAGATGCGCCTCAAATCTAGAATTTTGATATAAGCTTCTTTTTAGACTATAGCTTTCACTTTTACATTTATAGCCTCATATATATATATATATATAAAATTAAAATTTTTAAGTAAAGTCTATATGTTGAATTTCTCTTATAAGTTAGTGAATGAATTAGAAATTTTAAGAAAAAATTTTAATTGCTTTTCCTTTTTCAGATTAATCTTGTCTGCAGTTAGCTTGAGTAGTAAGCAAATTTTAGTTTTTCTTAACATTATATTATATGAGGCACTGCGACTGTGATCATTGTTCTAGGTCTTCAGAAGTAAATATTTTATGTACATGTTTACATTGCTATCACTAAATATATAGTTCACTTTTTATAATCTCCTGTCACATAACTTGGAGCTACCATAGAAGTCACAAAGTATAAAAATGTTTGAGTATTGGTAGTGAAAGCATGAAAACAAGTAAAGCTACTAGAACACAGAATAGGTAGATGTATTGGAGAGCAAACTGTGGCAAGAAGAGGCTCCTGGACCTCATCCCAGTTGCCAGTTACCAGGCCTCCACCCAACCTGAACTTACCGCGTACAGAGAATCTCATTCAGGTCTGATTTCATTGTGTGAGTGAAAGCTTAAGAGGAACAATAGAAGGAAATATAAGTTATCTATATGTGGAAACTAGTAAGAGTGACTAGTTAAAATTAATTTTTTAAAAATAAGAATTCGTCGAGCTGAACAAATAAATGTTAAACTTGTTGGTATATTTCTGGCTATAACATTAGGATTGCTATAAGCGTAGCCGTTTTTGTCTGTTTTGTTCAGTGCTGAGTCCCCAGTGCCTAGAACAGTGTTTGGCGCATAGTAGGTATTCATTAAGTATTTGTTGAATGGCTGTTAAGTTGTACAGATGAGTGATGTTACAGTCAGAATTTTCCTTTCTAGGTGCAGATGCTAATTTCATTATCTGGATTAAAAGGTGTCAAGAAGCTCAAAATGGTAACTATTTAGGTTTCTCATCCTTTAATTTTTTCAAACAAGGAACCTTGAAATTTTTTGGTTTAAACAAATGTGTTTTTAACTTTATAACTTATAATTTAAGTAGTATATGTTCCTTTAGGTATGAATTCCAAAGGTATGCAGAATTTTCTAGTTTTTATGCTGAAAGGGATATTTGGATGGATTTGCTTTGCAATGGTATCATGGTATTAAGGGTGGGAAATTAATAGACTCTAAATGGTTCCAGGATGCAAAATTAAACCACCTTCTTTTATTAGGAATGAATGGAGAATTAGCTTGCTTAATCAGTATGTGTGTGCCATAGAAATCATATATATATTAACCTATAAATGCACTGCTGTCTGAAAATGTTTGTTTTTGTTTTTAATAGGATCAGAATCTGAGGTGGTAAGTCCAAAGATTTTTATCCCTTCATGTTTTCAATTAAATTTCAAGTACAGCATATATTTGAGTTAGGTCTCAGAATGAGCTCTTATTTAAATATTAAGCAATGTTCTTTGAATATCTATTCCTTTTGGAACAAATAAAATTTTTTTTTTTCCTTTTGGTGAAATATAAAAGTCATAGAATTACTGGGCTATTTTAATGAATTTAATGTGTAGCTCCAGTTGTTTGGATATGTTTTAATATGGTCAGGATGATTATTTATCTTTTCCTTACTAGAAAGTCGTCACATTTATTTAGATTTAACAATTCCTTGGAAGCAGTTTGTAGAGTTTCTTATGGTATGTTAAAGAAGTTAACTGAAATTCGGAAATGTTTATCTAACTCAGTGGTTTATTGTTGCTCTTCTTATCAACATGAAAATCTTTAAGTCTTTTCAGTTATTAAAATTATGTTGCAGTTCAACATTGATTTTTTTTAACCAACTTAGGCAGATTTATATGTCAGATATAGGTAAATTATGGCTAATACTTTTTAGTAGTGATTATCCACATATTTAACTAAGAAATAAATGACTAGGAGTCAGGAGGCACATGTAGTCCTAAATCCTAATACTCTTTATGAGCAGTTACTTAACATTTTGCGGTCTCTTTCTTCATCTGTAAAGGAGGGCTAACATTTCTGTCTTCCAGAATTACATTGTGACATTGAGAAAGTCACTTATTCCCTGAGCTTTCTTCATGCGTAAACTGGATCTAATAGAGCTAATCCACTTCACACAGGTTGTTATGAGCATCACACAAAATAGGTGCATTTGTTACTATCGTTTTGAACATTCCAAAAAGTGAGCCCTGTCCATCTAACCCTATACCTCCATGTCCATATTCTGGGGGTGGGGAATGGATTGGAGGAGGTGTTTAAAAGTTGTCTCCTTTTTTGACCTGGTAGTAGTTTGTCTAAGTCTTAAAATATTTGAGATTAGAGCTAGGACCGAAAACAACAAATGGCACTTGGGTAACAAAGAAAAGACCTTGTCAAGTAAGGCACATAGCTTGTTTAGCCGCAGCACGTTTTGCCCTTTCTAAAATTCAATCCAGTTTTATCCTTTTACCTGGATGCAATGGAATAACCTTTTCCAGTAAGTGTCTCCATTTGAGGTGAGCTAGATTCAGCTATTTCAATCCTTTACACTGAAGAGTAATTCTCAAATCTCTAGAGCAGTTTTACTTAACTTCCTTGTCCCAAAACCCCATCTCTTCCCTTTTTATTTAGGGACTGCCTCGAAGCCACTTATGACACAGGGCAAGTTCTTTAGATTTGCATAGTCTTAACTGGCAAAGATTGGGAAAGTACAGATTGGTCAAAAGTCAATTTGTTTCTTGATGGACAGTTGTATAGTGTTTGTTGCAGAGGGGTAATAAACAGTAGGAAGGCACCATGGAAATGTTTCTTTGTATGTTTTCAGAGCAGTGTTTGACATGATTGTTAGGACTGAATAAAATAGTACTTATTTTAAAGTAGTACTGCTCTTTTTCAGTTTAAGGAGTTACTGAATCTTAAACTGGACATTTTAATGAGTAACTTTTCTAATCATACCTTTACAAAGTTTTCTGTTTTTTATATTTCTTTTAGTCTGGAAGAAAAATCTTTTCTGAAATGGAAAGTAGTAAAATTATGAAAATGCTGAACATTCTCATTTTTTTGAAGACTAGTTATTTAAAACAATTATGAATATCCATGGTTTGTCTTTAAAAATTTTTTTCCCCCATGCTTTGTATTTGAAGGAAGTTTTTGTGTAGTTATTTCATAATAAAATAACTATAGGGCTGGGTCAAATAATAATAAATGCATTTTAATGCACAATTGCTAAACTAACTTGTAAAATTCTTTCTCATTCAACTTGCTTAAAATCAGTCTGCATCCCAGCGGACTCATCAGTCAAAAATCAAGTAAGTATTTCTTTTCCATAAAACAATATATGATAAATATATATAAAGGGGGTTTAATAGTAAGCAAGGCCTTACCATGTGATTTTAAATGTTTCTGAGAGTTGTTTTTAAAAATTGAGTTACGGCCTTATCAGATACTAATTACGAGGCATTTATTGTTTAGTATTAGTGTTTATACTTAGGTTACATTCAAATCACTTCTTAGCTTTAAAGTTGCTTCACCAGGTTCTGTATTGTCACTTTTTCCTTTATTAAAGGCCCTTTCCAGCTAAACTGATGATATTATCTAGGTAAATAAGTTAGTAGAAGGCTTAATAGAATTGTAGTTTGCCAAGCCTTTTATATTTGGAGTAAATTTTTCTTAGGAACATTGTACACAAGTTCAAAATGACTGTTGCTGAAGGCAGCAACTATGATAATGGAGAAACATCTAGCACGTGTTTGAATTTATTCTTAAGACTGTAAAAGAAAGAAACATAAGGTATTTACCTGAAGCTTTGCATCCAGAATTTCAAAGGGAGACTGAGACTCTTGCAGTTCATTTCTTTAATCATAATTTGTTTAAGTATTTAAATTACCTAAAACCATTAGAAAATGTTTAAAAAAAAAAACACAAAAAAACCCCCAAAATTTATTCATATTATTTTGGGGGAGATACAGGATAAAAACACAAGTACATAGTAGACACGGAAATTTTTACTCGCCTGGTGGCAGCAGTGGGGGTAGGGTTCATAATCATCAAATAATAATTCGAGTGTTGAAGCATAAAATAATCCAACATTTATTTATGAATATATTCTAATCCAGGCACTGTGGATCACTGCAACTGGCTCCAAGACCTTGAGCTGATTATGTCACCTTTCTGAGCTTGTTTTCTATTGGTAAATAGAAAACTAAAATGAGTTTATTAGGTTGAAATTAGAGTATACAGCTCTGTTGATGGTGTATAATAATAACTCTTAGCTGTTTAGAATAAATTTCATCTTTAGTATTAGCTTAAGTACAACAGTATTAAAGATATAAGTATAAAGCCTAGAAAATCATGTAAGCATTTAAATGTACTGGAAAGATTTTTCATCATCTTTACCACTCTCTTCCATCAGTGAAGATCATAGAAAATTGGTTATATAAAACTTTCTGTGAATCAACAGCTGCTTTGTTATTTTGGTCCTCAAGGTGGAGCTCTTGTTTACCAGACTAGTTTTTATCTTGACAGGACATTAAAGAAGCAAGAACTTAAAGAAAATTATAAATTCTGTTTTAAGTTTGTTTCTTTATTTTAATAGGTATGACTGGTATCAAACAGAATCTCAAGTAATCATTACACTTATGATCAAGAATGTTCAGAAGAATGATGTAAATGTGGAATTTTCAGAAAAAGAGGTCATTTTTGTCTTATAGTCTTCAAACCATTTTTTATGTTGGAATTAAATACTATTATTTGCAAATATAGTATATTGCAGAATAATCTAGAGAAGTTTATCAGATACATGTGATTTCTTCCTGAGATGATGTGGAAAATGCTGAATAAAATCTGAAGCGTTGCTTTTCAGTTTGAAATCATTTTAAGTTTTGAGATAAGACTCTGTATGCTGGGAGTATAGCTGGATGTACGTTATTTTCTTTTTCTTTAGATTTGGAATTTAAAGCAGAATTTGGTTGGCATTAGATATGTGATTTGGTTACACGTGTGAGGTGTATACTTCATGAAAATGTTCTAGCTATTTTGTTTTGTGATCTGTACAAATCTTAAAATTTACTAGCCATAATAAATGAGTATGGCTTTTAATAACTTGGTTTGTTAGTGTGTAGCAGAGAACCTTAGGATAGATAGTTAAAATCCTGGTAGAATTGTATGTTGCCATATGAAGAGTTTCTTTTTGTTATATACATTATAGCTTTGCTTTTGTGTAGTGGCTTTCCTTGAGATTTGAATGCCAAATTCATGTTCTATGAAATACTTTGTTTTCTGCTATTTAGTTATGTGTATGAGAATCTAGTGAAGGAAAAATGTGATATTAATTTTGTGTTCATTAGTTTTCTGCTTTGGTGAAACTTCCTTCTGGAGAGGATTACAATTTGAAACTGAGACTTCTTCATCCTATTATACCAGAACAGAGCACATTTAAAGTACTTTCAACAAAGGTAAGACATTTGAAAAGGGTTATTACTAGTAATATTTAAAAAATATAGAAACACTGATGAACTAACACCCATGTAATGATAAGCTTAAAAGTGAAGGTAAATGTAGATCCTTTCAGCCACGTGTCTTTAAAAGAGGTAAATAAGAATGATAATTTTTAAGTATCAGGGCCTCCTCCTTCCCCAATTCTAGGGCAGTGGTGCATAAAAATCCACTTAGCCTGAACACGGTCTATATACTTACTAAGATAAAAAATACTTTTATCTTAATAAAGATACTTTTTTAAAAGGATGGATAAAATAATGTGCCTCTCTTTATAATTTCATACTGACAATATCTCTTCTCATGAACTTCTTTTAGGTCTGTGTACAAATACTTCTCTCACACTTGCTCATACATTAAAAGTACAAGTTACTACAAAGATGTAACTGCTCTTTCTATGTATGTATGTATGTATTTTTTTAGTTAAGCTAAAATTTAGGTTACTTTATAATGGAATAATATAGAGTTAAAATTGCAGTTTGAGTAGACATAATTTTTAGATTCTTTTATATATTCAAAAAGAAAAGTATGCAATAGGATTAGAATTCAGTAAATAATGTAAACGCCAATCAAAAGATGTAGGTAGTAATATAATTTAGTGGGAAAAATATTGAACTGAAAAATTTTAAAATCTGATTTCTCATTCTTTGCCCTTTGGGTTTAGACTAGTCACAAAATGATTTTAGGCCTAAATTCCCAACATTTGTAAAATGAAGGATGTGGGCTAATGAACACCAAAAGAAATCCTTTTCAGCTGTAAAATTTTATGATGTTATAATGATCAATGAGTTAATGGGAATGAATGTTATAGGTAGATTTTTATTCCATTATGACACCTCCTTTATACACACCTTTCAACAAATTATGTTATTAACTACTGAGTTTAAGTTCTAAGGATGTGTGAATTTTCCTATTATGGAATAGGATCAGGGTCAGCCTATGTCATGGAGAATGGTAATAGGGCCTATGGAAAGAAGATGGCTGCAGAGGGTTAGAGCCGGAAGTGGAAAGTAAAATAGCAGTAGCTTTTTGCAACTAGTCAAAAGCATCTGATGTTTTCTTGATTTATATCTTTGAAGATTACAAAGAATAAAGCTACTTAATTATGAAGAAGAGATTTCAAACAGTTGCTTGGAAGTGTAGGGGGTGAAAAAATCGATGAAGTCTATCAAGAGTTTAGTCTGTCACTGGCCCCAATTACATAGTATGAAATTTGTTTAATAAAAAAGTTTGGGTAATTGGGTGCAAAACTGAAGGTAGACTTGAGAGGCAGATGGACTCAATTTGTTACTGAGCCACCCTATGTATTTATAGAACACTAGAACTGAGGATGTAACTAAGCATGCTCATTTTTTTTTTTTTTTA
>JAQZBX010046061.1:0-20868 GCA_029593785.1 Cabassous unicinctus | reverse complement strand
GAATATATAATAATGACTCTAACCTGTGTTATATTCACCTTTATACCAACATAGTAAAAAAATATAATTTTTTTAAAAATGAAGAACAGGGCCCACAAAGGCAAAAATGCCTGCAGTCTGCAAAAGGCATGCTGCAGCCCTGCATATTATGCTGAATCATCTGGAGGAGGGAGTGACTAAGCATAAAACAGTTGGGAACTACTAAAATCATTATGTGTGAGATAATACAGTCTTTGACCAACTTTGTGGACTTGACAGTATAAAGAAAAAGACATTACAAATTAAAAAAGCTCACAAAAGTTGGGAACTGCCTTTGTATGTATATGTGTATGGTGGAGTGTGAGATTATTAATTACAGCTGGGCACATAAAATGTAAGTTTTCTGGTTCAAGACAGTGAACAAATATATGCATTTACTTTCTTTGTGTGCCAAGAGTTCTAGAAATAATAGAAGAGATAGATTTTTAAATCCGTGATATTGCAGAAAAAGTGAAAGTCTGAATCAGCAGACTAGATTTGGGGATCTGATTGATAAAGAAAGCAAAGCTGAGAAATTTGAAAGAAGCACAGGGGAGGATGGCAGGATTCAAGGCAGAATAAACTCGCCTCAGAGTAGAAACGTGCCATGAGGTGACCAGTATGGTAAATCATTCGAAGGATTGCCAAAGAGCCAGGTCAGTTTTATATTGGCAGCTGGCTGAAGTGTTTGCCTCCAGGATAAACCTAAGGAGAACAACTTTCAAAACAACACGGAGAATCTGCAGGCCCCAGGTAATTGTTAAGAAGGGATAGCAAAATCCCCAAATGGTCTTGATGCTGTAAAGCAAAATGATGCAAAGTCTGGGAGACTTAACCCCCCACAATAGACATAGAATAAAGGTGGGAGGAAATAAATGGCTCAACACAGCAGTGAAATACACTCAAGTGTTCAACCTCCTTATTTTGGCATCAGGAAGAGTTCATTGCCTGGCTTGCCATCTTTCTACCCACGGACCATCAGCCTAACCTTGCCCTTCAACTTTGGAGTTTAATCCGATTTCCCATTATTTGGGGAAAGAGACTGGTGAAGAATCAGATGCATACAATTTCTGAGAAAACCTGTACTAGCTACTTAAGCTAATCAAACCAGTCCTTCATTTGCAAATCTGTAAGAAATAATTTCCACACATTTAAGGAAAGGCAATATCTGAAAAGAGAAACACCAATATAAACCAACAGCTGGCCAGAGGAAATTTAAATATTTTAATTCATCCTCTGAAAGATTGAAGAGGCTGTTGAAGCCATGACTCAAGTACTATCTACTAGAAAGAAGTTACAATCAGAGAATAAAAAAGAATTCTTAGATAATAGAAATATGATTGCAAAAACAAACACATACACATGCATATATGTGTATGTGTGTGTCAAATTACAAAATTGATAGAGCCAAAGACTAAACTGTGAGTGATAAAGTTAAGGAAATATTCTAGAACATAAAGAAGACAAAGTGATAGAAAATATTGATAGATAGCACAAGAGTCATTGAGGATGGTGCCAGAAGATCCAAAAAGCATCTAAAAGAACAGAAATAAAGAAGGAAAAAATACAGTAGATAAAGAGGTAAATATAAATAATTGATAGAAGAAAAATTTCCTGAACTGAAGAAAGAAGTGAGTATTTGAATGGAAAATTCTTTGACGCAATGAGCAAGATTAAGAAAACACATGCATATTCAAACACATCTTGATGAAATTTTTGAATTTCAAGAATAAAGAGAAAAGTTGTTGAGTTTTCACAAGAAAAGAAACAAACCAAACATATAACTGAGACTCAGACTAGCAGAGGGCTTCTCAGCCATCACGCTAAATACTTGAAGATAATGCAGCAGTGACCTCAATGTCCGAAGGAAAAAGGATTTATAATTAGAACTTTATACCCCGTTAATTATTATGCAATTATTTGGGAAATACGAAGATTTTCTTGGACACATTCATGTGCATTTTCAGGAAAGAAAAATTACTCAAGATATAATTCAGCAAAACTAAAATCAACCCAAGAAAGAAGATGTAAAATACATTAACATATATGGAATAAAGAAGTCTATCATTAAACCCAAGAAATTATTGACAATTTGCCCATAAATTTCAACAGAGTTAATTACAAAAAATCATCCCTAAAATAGCAAATGTTTTAGATAAAATAAATGAGTGTATATAACTCCAAATGATTTTTAAAATAGTACGTGGGAGATGGAAGGAAGAGGGTAAATAAAAGCATGTTAATGAAGTTCCTTTGTTGGGGGAAGGAGGATAGATATTATTTTTCTCCATATTCACTGAAAAACAAAGTTTGTATTTGTCTCAAATTTAATATATAAAATGAAAAGAACTGAAATAGAATTTTGAACTTCTAAACTACTAAAAGTGAAAAAAAGAACCTATAAAATGTGTTTCATTCAGAAGAAGTTGGGAAAGAAAAGAAACAGCAGCAGAGGGAGAAGGAGAAGGAGAAGGAAGTGAAGGGATAGGGAAAGGGGGAGGAGGAGAAAAAGGAGGAAAAGGAGTTAGTAAAGTTCATAAGAAGGATAATACAAACATGAAATATTAGATGGTAGGATAAAATACATATCCTACCACAAATATCCAGGGATCACAGTAAGTACGAGTGAATGAAAATCTCAAAAATTGACTTGCAAACTAAGTTAAACAAAAAGTGAAAAACCCAACATATGCTGTATACAGGAGACCCACTATAAATAACATATTTTCCCATGTCATGGGCCTTTCCTCTTGCTGTAATGTCTGACTGTGGACTTTGTGTTGAAGGGCAAGGCCATGGTGCTGACATTTGCATGAGTTAGCAAAAATGGCTGGAGTTTCCAGAGTCTCAGGATATGCAGCACTTCAGCCTAAGATTGTGGAACCACATGGGCCTGTCCAAAGCTTGACCACCTATTGAGGTGGAGCAAAGCATTAAGGGTCTGGGAGGCAAGTGAGGCCGAGAAGATCTAAGAGGCCATGTAAGACGTCTGTTACAGACACTCAGGGGGAAATTGATGTGTTACAATCTATTTGTTAAAAAACGAAGACACAGGAAAATTAGCAATATATTGTGTTCAATTAACTACAGAAATATATAATTAATTGAAATGATCCCCGTTATTAAAGATACAAGTCAATATTATTTAAATAAAAAGAAAAACAAATATAGTTGATTGAAAAGATTTTTTTTCAAAAAACAAGACTTTGTAATTCTGATGCAATACATTTTTAAAATATTAGAAATGAAGAGAGCTATAACTGGAGATATGGATGGGATTTTATTTCAATGAGATATCATATAGAATTTTATAGATATAAATAAGCAAATCTAAGTTAAATGGATTTAACTTCAAAAATAGATCATTCTCGTGGTAAATTGCCAAATCATCAGAAAATATGTAAAGATTCCAAATTGTTTTACAATGCTAGCAAAATTAAGGATTGTCATAGTTTTCTATTGTGAAAAATATCACACAGGACAGTTTGGAGAGAGAGGAATTGAAAAGAAAGGCAGAGGAGGAAAGACGTCATCTAGAAGAAGCAGCCCATAAGCGGGAAGAGGAAAGGAAGGCAGAAGAGGAGGCCAAGCGGAAGGCTGAGGAGGAGCTGCCATTGAAAGAAGAGCCAGAAAAAGAAAAACAAGAAAAAGCCATGCACAAAAGACAGAAAGAAGCAGCAAAAGCGAAAGCCTAGGAGATAGCTAAACAGATGCGTTTAGAAAGAGAATAAATCATGCTGCGGATTGAGCAGGAGCGACTGGAGAGAAAGAATAGTTGAAATCATGAAGAGAACAAGAAGTGTAATGTATCTGCAGAAGTGAAGAAAGAAGATCCTAAAGTTGGGATTCAGCCTTTTGTGTGTGTGGAAGATAAGACAAAACCAGTTGTCCCCAGCAAAATAGAAATCAATGGGTTGAACACCTGCCAGGAAGTTCATGGTGTGAAGCGCACTGCCCCAGAAAGTTTTCCCTGAGACATTTGCTCTAATGGGCTTAAACCAGTTGGGAAACTTATTCGTCTGGACGTCCTTGATGGGAAATCCAAATGTGGATGACTCAACTGAAGAAGTTTGGTCTATGGATGTGAGGTGGTGTTTGGAGAATCTGTGAAGTGGCTGGTTAGTGAAAGCCCAGCTGCCGGCCATCTTACAGAAACTTCTGCCATCTTTAATCTCTGAATCCCAAATGATTTGATCTGAATATAACTGTATTCGTAGGTAGTATGTCAAACACTGGCCATGCTTGGTAGACACCTTGAGACATTTGCTTAAGGGACGGGCTTAAGTGAAGTTTCATTTTATGGTTCTATTTATGAGCTTCAGCTGCTGATGAAGCACTTCTTGTACTTCTCTATTATCATAGTGATAGTCTGAATAACCTACATGATGCCAACTTGGAAATTTACTTTATAACCATCCTTACTCCCAAAGTTGGAGCACATAAGCATTTAGATGTCTTTTCCTGTAAATATTCTAGACCTTTACCCAAACTCTACTTAATCACATACAGAACTTGAGCTGCATATCTGTCTTGTCTGAAAGAAGAAATTTGAGAGAATCCCTCCTCTCCCTGCTCCTGGGCTTTTTTTTGTTGGAAGATAATGTCAAGAAGCCCTTCTTTATTTTTTGTTAAATATTTTTTTATTTTTAAAGAAGCTTTAGATTACATATATATTACATCAAAAATATAAGGGATTCCCATATACTCCCCTCCCCCTCCCACACTTTCCCACATTAATAACATCTTTCATTAGTGTGGTACATTTGTCACAATTGATGAGCACATATTGAAGCATTGCTACTAACCATGGACTATAATTTACCTTATAGTTTACACTGTACCCCACACAATTTTATAGGTTTTGACAAAATGTATAATGGCCTGTATTTGTCATTGCAATGTCATGCAGGACAATTCCAATGTCTGAAAAATGCCTCCATCTTACACCTATACTTCCTTCTCCCTTCCCTCAGAACCTCTGGTGGCCACTGCCTTTATATCAATGATACAACTTCTTCCATTGCTAGAATAATAAGTCTATAATAGAATAATAATGTCTACTTTAGTCCATTGTTCATTCCCCAATCTTAAGGATTTTGGGATAGTGATGCCCACTCTGATTTTTATTGAGAGGGGACTTAGATCCTGTATTAACCAGCCAAACGGGTGTTGATGCAAAATACCAGAACTCTGTTGAGTTTTACAAAGGGTATTTATTTGGGGTAGAAGCTTACAGTTACCAGGCTATAAAGCATAAGTTACTTCCCTCACCAAAGTCTGTTGCCACGTGTTGATGCAAGGTGGTGGGCGATGTCTGCAAGGGTTCACTCTTCCTCCTCCTCCCAAGGTTCCATGGTCCCAGTTTCTTCCAATCACAGCCACAGGCTGGCACAAGTCTTGTCTCTCTCCCAGGGCTCGTTTCTCTCCAGGCTCAGCTGCTCAGGGCTCTGGTCTCTGCAGCTACAAACTATCAGGTGAATGGCTCATCTCTCTTCCTATGGCTGCAGGATCCTGTCTAATGGAGCCTTCTCTCTTTCCTCACTTTTCCGCTTCTCTGTGTATTTAATTCCCTGAGCTCCAGAAACAAAACTCCAACCTCCGTTCTCTTCTGTGTGGTTTCTCTGTGAGTTCCCACCCACCAAGGGCCCAACCAAAGCCTTACTCATTATTTATTCAAGTAAAAGTGAAACCTCTGAATCCAATATAATCTAAGGGCATCACTAGCCCAGAGGAACAGACCAGTTTACAAACATAATCAGTATTTCTTTTTGGAATTCGTCAATAATATCAAACTGCCAAAGATCCCGTAGGGCAAACTGTCTTCCTTGCAGTTGTAGATACTCCGTTTTTTGGGATGGGTGTTGTCCATCATCTTCCTTTTGTTAGTTGTCCTGGGTGAGTCCAATGAACTGGAGAGTTGTTGGCTGCAAATCTGCTGAGATTCAGGGCTCAGCCAGAATATGAACAGACTGAAGATTTAAGTCTCTGGGACATATATTTAACAACTGTAGTGCTAATTATAGGTTCAAATAAACGTGACAGAAGAGCCATGTGTAGGGAAATTATAAATGAGTCTAACTCTGTTACATTGGGGGACATAAATGTGAAAGTAAGGCCCACTGACATGGTGCCAAATTCCTGAGACGGTCTGCCCTGCCTACAGTATCTAGAAGTCTCTAGGGCCTTCAGGAGCCCCACCTTTTGAGGCACTGATTACTGTGGCAGTCAATGAGATTCTGCTGAGATGTGCGTTAGTGTAAGCTCTGGAATGACCTCCCAACTCATTTTGAAATCTCTTAGCCATAAAAATTCATTTGTATTTAATATTTCCCCCTTCTGGTCAAGGTCTTTTTCCTGATGCATTGCTAGTTGGCACTTGGTTAGCCAGCTGCAAAATGCATTTCCCCACATTACTCGCTTAGGGCTAAAACTGTAAGTCCTGTTGAGTTAGGAAGCAATTAAATAGTGTATAATGATTTCTTTTCTATTATGCATTTACATGGACAACTGCATATGGCTAGGGCCTTTTCATGTTGCACCTTAAAAGCTCCAACTTTTAGTCCCTCCAAACCATCCAGTGGCTTTTATATTGAATGAATGAATAATGCCTCATTTGCGGGTAGTTTGTTCATTTTCATGTTGTTGGTATTTTTCTCATGGATCTTGGGGGTTTTGTTTATTTGCTCAACTCTAATAAAATCAGACAAAAATAACCAGTGCTCTGAAACAAGAGGACTCTGAATTGGACCCAATATGTCTCTTTGACAGCCTTTAACATAAAAACATTGGGATGAGGGAAAAATGACACAAGAATGTAGTGCCACAACATTTTATGCCACATAATGATATGTTTTCTTAATTTTACTTCTTGTGGTATAATGTGATTTTTGGATTGAAATTATCTTTTTTTTGAACATTTTTTTTACTTGTGCAATGCGTGATTTGGAAGGAACCATAATTCTGAGAGAGGTTTGCAACCAGGTGATACAAAGAAATCTCAGTAGTAATCTTATTCATGTGGTTTTAAAACTAACTACAGTTTAAGAATTTGTTAGTTATGGAGACTGTATGTTTGTGTATGTGTATATACCTAATAAAATACATGCCTCCAAAAAAATAAAAGGGTAATCAAAGGTCTTTCTCCTAAATAAATGCAACAAGCTCTTACAGTTTTATGGGTGGTCCACTCAAACCTTCAAGAACAGATCATTCTCATGGTAAACTGCCAAATCATCAGAAAATATGTAAAGACTCCAAATTATTTTACAATGCTAGCAAAATTAAGGATTGTCATAGTTTTCCATTGTGAAAAATATCACACAATGGGCTGGCTTATATAATGGAAAAGTGTTGGCTCATGGTTTTGAGGCTAGGAGAAGTCCAAAACTGGGGCAAAAGTGAGGGAATGCTTTCTTCCCAAAGTCCGTAACCTTCTGGTGCTGGATTGCCAGCAATCCTTGAGGATCCTTGGCTTACATCTCTGCCTCCCTTCACATGGTGTTGGTCTTCTCCTTTCTCTTCTGGCTTCCATTCCATTGACTTCCAGCTTCTAGCTCCTCCCCATGACTCTCTTTTTTTATAAGACCTCTGGTAATCCAGATTAAGCTCTACCCTGCTTCGGTTGGCCACACCTTAGCTAAAAATACCATCTCCAAAAGGTCCTGTTTTCAATGGTCTCACACCCACAGGAATGCGGAGTAAGAGTAAAAACATGTTTGAGTTGTGGTACATAATTCAATCTACCACAGGGATGATACAAAAAGTTTCATAACCCAAACTTATTTGTTACTATTTGAAAAAAATATAAATGAAATAACAAAATAAACACAGCAGTGATTTAAAAATAGTAATACACAGATATCACTTCTTTTTCAACAACTTCTCTAATTTAAAAATATATATAAAAGAGGAATAATACACAAGGGTCAGTAAGATTTCTCTAAGGAATGGAAGGATGGGGAGGCAGCGGTCCAAGGGTGCAGTGGTAAAAGGATGGGCGTGAGAGAAGGAAAAGAATTACTCAGAGGGCTATGACTAAGTATATGAGGTGTGGTTTTAATTAATTGGCTACAAGTTTCCTAGCAAAACTCTGATATGAAGTTGTTTTCAATACTGACATTGACTGAGTTCCTAGGTCAGGTCAAAGACCTGGTGACAGTTCTGCTATCTTTGCCACAATTTCAAATAGAATATGGATGAAAAAGATATTATTTTCAATGTTTGCATTGGGATCATTCCAAGGACTTTCACTTCTAGAAGAAATAAGAGGTATCCTTTGGTGGTTGTAGAATAAGCCACTAGGTTTGGTGAATATATGATTTAGCTGGTACATTTAAAGATTTTTTTATTTTTTATTTACTTATTCCCCCCGTACTAGTCAGCCAAACAGATGCGGACGCAAAATACCAGAAATCTGTTGGCTTTTGGAAAACGTATTTATTTGGGGTAGAAGCTTACAGTTACTAGGCCATAAAACGTAAGCTACTTCCCTCACCAAAGTCTGTTGCCATGTTTTGGAGCAAGATGGCTGCCGATGTCTGCCAAGAGTTCAGGCTTCCTGGGTTCCTTTCTTCCTGGGACTTGTTTCTCTCTGGGCTCAGCTGCCCTGTTCGCTCCACAAGGCCAGCTGTAGATTATTAGGTAACGGGCTCTTTCTCTCTCCCTGGGGCTCAATTCTCTCTGGGCTCAGCTGCTCTGCTCCTCTGTGTGCTTACTTCCCATGGCTCCAGCATTAAAACTCTGAACTCCCTTTTCTGCAGTGAGGTTTCTTTGTGAGTCCCTGCCCACCAAGGGGGCGGGGACTCAACATCCTACTGATGTGGCCCAATCAAGTAAAAGTGAAACTTCTAAATCCAATATAATCTAAAATGCCCAGAGGAAAAGACCAAATTTACAAATATAATCCAATATCTATTTTTGGAATTCATAAATAATATGAAACTGCTATACCCTCCACCCTCATTTTTGTACTTGCTGTCTGCTCTCTGTATCCATTCGCTGTGTGCTCTCTATGTCTGCTTGTCTTCTTTTTAGGAGGCACTGGGAACCAAACCTGTGACCTCCCATGTGGAAGAGAGGCACTCAATTGCTTGAGCCACCTTAGCTCCCTGCTTTATTGTGTCTCTCATTGTCTTTCCTCTTTGTGTCTCCTTGTTGCAACCTCTTGTTGCATCAGCTCACCTTGCCTGCCTGTTGTGCCAGCTCGCTGTCTTGCTTGTCTTCTCCAGGCGGCACAGGAACTGAACCTGGGAACTCCTATGTGGTAGGCAGGAGCTCAAACACTTGAGCCACATCTGCTTCCCTAGCTGGTACATTTATATGCTCTCTACTTCTTGCAGACATTTTGAGAGGGGAATAGTCCTTTTGTATATCTCAAGAAGTAGAATGTGGTTGGAAGTGCTACTGCTTCTGTAGTATGTAAAATTGGCTTGGATACAGAAGGAGAAAAATGTAGAAATGCAGAAAAGCTTGCAGAATATATTTGTTCCACTGCAGGCACCTGTTCTTACACCTGTCATAGGTGAACCATCATAAACCCATATGAAAGAATGAGTAGAGTCAAGCTGCCTTACAATACTGAAGAGGAAATCAGAGCCGTGGTCCTGAGACTAAGGTTACAAACCCCTATTCCTAAACCCACAGGCCAAGATGTAAAATAATTCTTAAATCTTGGCCAACAAAGGCCAAGGTAAGAGGCTTCCAAGATTTGGAGCCTGAGGGTTAGAGCCTTGATTTTTTGAGACTATGATGGTACCCGAGGCCATGATAGAGAATTTAGAGGGGCAATAAGTTTTAAGAGGAAGATAAATAGTAAGTTGAAGTGTAAATATCTTTCAAGTGTAAATATCCAGCAAGCAGTTTAATATTTAGTATGGAGGTGTGGAAAAAGAGGGGTCAAATGCCTTTATAGATCTGGAAGCTATCACAGAGAGGCAAATTAATCTAACTTGTAGATGATCTGAAACAGAAAAAGGCATTCAAGAAAGATGAGCTAAAAGATGTAAAAATGAACTTGAGAAAGGACAGTCTTTAAACTGGGGAGAATTAAGGTGATGCCAGGGAAAGAAAAATCCAAGAAAGAAAACCGGGGTATGTGAAATCTGCAAATAGAGATCAGCAGATTCTGATCCACAGCATGTTTTAATCTTGAAGTTATGGAGGCATTTGGAAAGAAAGGAGATATTATTTATTCATTCTACAAGCATATATTGAGCATATCCTATGTAAGACAGATTAAATGGCACTCATGCTTCTGATTCTTTTCATTTGATTTACAGTGCAGATTAAAGGGACTGAAAGGAGATGTTAATTATTTGGAAGTACTAAGAGTAAAATTCCTCCCATAATCTACTGCACTTTCCTTTGACTCCTCTCAGTGTTTCTTTAAGATTTTTCATCCTTTGGCACACAAAACAGGTTTTTCTGTGCCAGAAAACAAAATGCTTTAGTTTTCTGGACTGCTCAAGCAATTACCATGAAATGGGTCAGGGTAAACAATGGGAATTTATTTGCTCATGGTTTGAGGCTGGGAAAAAGTCCCAATCAAGGTGTCATCAAGGCAATGCTTTCTTCCTGAAGACTGTGGCATTCTGAGACTGGCCGCTGGCAATTCTTGATCCTTAGCTTCTCACATGGCAAGGCACGTGGTGGCATCTCCTGGTCTCTCCCTTCTGTTCCAGGTTGCATTGATGTTTAGCTTCTTGCTTCCTACGGCTTTCTTTCTGTGAATTTCATTCCACTTATAAAAGACGACAGTAATAGGATTAAGTCTCATCCTGACTGAGGTGGGCTACACCTTCTTAACTGAAGTAACCTCATCAAAAGCTCCTCCTTACAATGGGTTCACACCCACAAGAATGGATTAAAGAACATCTTTTTCTGGGGTACTTACAGCTTCAAACCACCACACAAAGCACATGTAGGTGTCTGAAAATATCTGATTGATTTGGTCAATGAATAGAGGATTATCTGAGCTAGATGCTGGGTATACAGTTGTGGAGAAAAAAAACAAAATCTCTGAGCTTATGGAGCAAACTACAGGGCAGGACAAACAATATACAAATAAATACATAAGTGATTTGTTAGGCAACGATAAGTGCTGTGGAGAAGAATAAGACAGAAAAAAGGTTACAGTAGTGCCGCAAAGTCATGGGAGAAGTTTCCTGTTTTATATGAGATAGTTGGGGAAGGTCTCTCTAATAAAAAGGCTTTTAAACAGAGGCCCAAAGTAAGTAAAAAAGTGAGTTATGATAACATTTATGTAATCTAAGCATCTTTTAAAATATACATGGAAAAAAAAAAGTGAGTTATGTGACTGTCTTGGGAAAGAGCATGCCTAGAAGGAAAACAGCAAGTCAAAGGCCCTGGGCAGGAAGGATACTTGGAAGACCAGTGTCTCTGGAGCAAAATGAATGAGGGGAAGCCTCACATAAGCCAAGCTTATAGCTGGTAGAGGGCCAGGCCATACTGGCTTTTGTAAGGCACAAGAAGGACATTTGCTTTGGGGCTTAATGAAATGGGAAATCATTGTATGGTTTTGCACAGAAAAGTGACAATCTGATTTATGTTTAAAAAGGATTGTTGACTTTTGAGGGGCAGGGACCTTAATAATGAGGTATCTATTTTTAAAGAACTTTAAGTAATTTATTTATAACTTTCAACTGAATTGATGGGTAGTTTAGTAATCAATTCATGGTTCACACAATGTGACTGACACTGCTGGTTATCCCCCAAATCCTCCCTGCTTCCTTAGTAATAGAGTTGTAGGTAGAACGTAGCTACCCAGCCATGGACTACATTTCCCAGTCTTCCTTGCAGGTATGGGTGGACTTTTAACTAAGATCTCACCTGTGGAATGTGGACAGAAGTGATGAGTGCCACTTCCAGTCAGTCTCATATAAAACTGCCAGCACTCTCCTCCATGCCCATTACCTTCCCTGGTGACAGAAAGGGAAATGAAGAGAGCAACCTTGGATGACAAGTGGTTGAATAAGGCAGATCCTGTGTCAGCCTGGGTCCCTGACTGACTGCAGGAAAAGATGTGGAACACCCATCCGAGACTGTGGCATAAGCGGGAAATAACGTCTATATTCACTGAGCCATTGATGTTCTATGGGGAAGCTGTAGGTAAACAAATTCCACAATGTGCCACCTGCACGTAGAGAAACATAAGATCTGCCTGGGGAGATGATGAAAATCTACATGTTAGATATGATACTTGATGTCGGCTTAGAAGAAACTGTAGCAGATTACTATTAATGGATTCAAGGGACCAAATACAAATGCAGGCTATGACAGTTCTGGCTAGGTGAAAACATAGGAATAAAAAACAAACCATAAGTATTTGTTGAAAATAGTTTCTATAGCTCAAAATTGGCATAGCCTAAGGAGGGGAACCTTTGTTAGAAAACCATTGCCAATTTTTCCTACATTAGATAAAGATGAGTAACAGAAAATGGGTTTAAATTTAACAAGAAAATTTTATTAGCCTTGAGGAAAACTGCCTGGACTGTCAGGTGAAGATTGGACTGTCTGGACTATATCTGTTCCTGGAGAACTTTTAGGAATGTGGACAAACTCCTGGTCTGGGTGTATAGTTTTCCCCAGCCTGGAGTCAAGAGCTTAGTCCGGTGATGCTTCAAGGCTCTCTTCTGGCCTAGCGATGTTGAGGAGGGAAAGAGCGTTAACCTTTAAGGAGCCCAAAACCAAGTACTACAGGAGCCACAGCTTATGTAATTAAATCCTCATGGAAACCTTATTACTAGGCCCTTTTAAAAGATGAGGAAACGGGTCCCCAGAGGTTAGGGTATAGTGCCCAAGGTCAGGGAACCAGAAAATGGCAGAACTAGATTCAGATCAAGGTCTGTTCGGCTTTGAAGCTGACATCCTTCCCATTATGTCCCCTGCTATAAGTTTCCTATAACCCGTGATTGCTGTGGGAATTATCTGAATCATCACGTGCCACAGCTTGGTTCACGGGATTGCATCCTAGTGGCTGAGCATCTGGGCTCTGGGGCCCAGCCAGGTGTGCACGTATCCAAGATTCTTCCACTTATAAACTATGTGAAGTTACTTAAACTTCTTTTTCCTCAGGTTTTTGGTTTTGTTTTTGTAAAGTAAGAGTTATAATAGCACCTACTGCATAGACTTACTTTATGTAAAGCACTTAGAGCAATCTTGACTTTTGGCTGTTAACACAACATAAAATACAATATTTATTTTTCTTTCATTAGCTTAGGGATTTTAATATCAACATTTAATTTGTCAAATAATTTCTCAGCATGTGTTATTAATCTGTATAATATAAAGCAGAACCTGGAACCTATTATGTGGAAAGCTCTAAATATCTTTAAGGATGATTTTAGTGTCTATTGGGCTGAAATAAAATATTATGGAATTATAAACTACAGACATATAGGGCTAAAATACCAAAGAAAACTTATGCTTTTGTCATCGTAACTTTTTGAGCCCCACAAACTACTTTTTCTTTTGAAAACTGTACTGTTGCATGGGATTTATCTCTAAGGAAAATAATTCTAAATTGATTTTCCCCATGTTTACTATCCTACAGACAATCAAAATCCCAAATCAAAGCAAGAGTTGATTCTATTGTTTACTACTTGTTTGCCTTCTGTATCCTCATGACTCATCTTTTCCACTGCAAGTTAATAACTGTATGCCCCAAATCTAAATCTCAATCTTTCTCACTTCCCCACCTCCCCAACCTCACCTCTGTCCCCGTATCTGTTCACCATGTGTCTAGGCACTGTTTCCTTGCTCTCTCCCTTGCTTGTAACTGTGGGTTTCAACTAGAGTTTATATACTATCCATAAAATGAAGCAGCAGACTATATGGATTACATAATTTACACAACAATTACCAAAAATTTGTTAGCTTTCAAATCCAAAGTGTCTCCTACTCACAAAATCAGTCAAGGATTAACTGCTTGCCTTTTGTTATTTCAATATTAATATGGATACTCAAATATTTCTCTTATCCTAGGTGACCATTAAGTGAAATGGAGTGCTGCTAATAATTATACTGACCATAGATGTAAATGGGACTTGAATCACCCTATCTAATACCCAGATCTCCCTAACCAGCACTAAAGAAGGGTATAATACTTGAAATAAAGGAATATGTGCTGTTTCTGCTTCTGTCCTATACTTCTTGGCTATTTTTGTCTTTAGTTTTTTTACTATATCAAATGTATGTTTGTATCTTATAGTTACAGTCACAAAATTTAAATTATAGAACCATTATAATATTCAATAATTCATAGAGTTTTAAATTTGGTTTGAGTTTTAAAGGCATGGTAATAAAAGTTATGCATGGTGGGAAGCGGATGTGGCTCAAGCAGTTGGGCACCCGCCTCCACATGGGAGTTCCCAGGTTCAGTTCCCATGTGCCTCCTAAAGAAGATGAGCAACACAGCGAGCTGACACAACAAGATGACACAATGAGGAAACACAATGAGAAATACAACAAGCAGGGAGCAGAGGTGGCTCATGTGATTGAGTGCCTTCCTCCCTCAGGGGAGGTCTGGGGTTCAATCCCTGGTGTCTCCTAAAAAGAAGATGAGCACACAACAGACACAGAGAGCAGACAGCGAGTGCAAACAACAAGGGGGGATGAGAAATAAATAAATAAAATAAATCTTTTTTAAAAATGACAAATGCATGGCAATTAATTTTGTTTTTAAAATTTAATGATATTTATCAGCCAACTGAAGTGTATACACGTGTTTACCAAAGACACATATAAATGTATCCATCACAGCATCATCTATAAAAGCCCCAAACTGGAGACTAGTCAAATGTCTATCAACAGTAGAATAAATAAATAAATTATGATATAGTCACACAATTGAAACTCTGTACAACCATAAACAAACTGTAACTAGACACAACAATATGGGCAACTCTCACAAAGAATGTTGAGGGAAAGAAGATTGACCCGACTGAGTATGTAATGTATGATTCCATTTATATAAAGTTCAAAAAGAGGCTACCCTTTAGGGAGAGTGGAGAAACTTAAAGTGAGAATAATGTGAGAATCTGGGGTTCTACTAATTTTATTCTGGATGTTGGTTATATGGGTATGTTCAGTTTGTAAACTTGGCAAAATTCATTATGCCCTAGCCTTAAGATCGCTGCACTTTTTGATAGATATGTTGTACTTCAATAAAATTTCAAATATAATATTATATATTAATGATATGTAATACACAATTTTTATGCACACATAAATGTTCTTTTTAAGAAATCTGGCATTCTCTTTCTGCTATACAGAGACCAGGTACTTAAAAGACCAATCGGAGGATTGAAATTTAGGAAGATTGAAAAACACTGACAGCAATAGTCACTAATTTTTTAGGAAAGCACTCATTAAATAAAAGAAAACAAAATTATAAATGCAAAATTAGTTACAAAATGAGTACTTATTTAGATTTAAAAAAGAAATCACAAAATATAACAAAATAATTTTATTGATTAACTTCTTGTAACACTTCTATAAAACTTATTTTCCTATGTCATAGCTGCACATTCTGTGATTGCCTTTCCATATGACATGAGAGAATAGATTTTTTTCATCTTGTAAAATCGATCAATTTTTCAAATTAAAAAAATACCGGATTTCATATGCAGGCATATTTACTGTTTATTTACTATTTGGTGCATTACTTCAAACTTGGGCTCTACAAACACAGGAATTCTGATAAATTCTATTTCTTAGAATTCCCATTAAAAATATTTGGTGCTTTTGTAATTATATACCTTACATTATGAAATATTACCCTAACAGCAGAGAACTTCCATTTTGACTAGGACTTTATAAGAGCTGAATCTTCTGCTTAAAATTTTACATGTCTAACACCTGAGAAGTATTTTCCACAGACTCCCTTGTTTCAACTCATTGCCCACATTTTTCCAGAGCCTAAGCATGGGAGATATTTATAATGCAAACACCTCTGTTTTAAGATTCTGGGTGAATCTACCCAACAGGCGGTAAGAGTATTCCTGGTTTTCCTGTGCCAGGACATCTAGCAAGAATTTAAATATTGCCAGAAGTGGTAAATATATCCCACTAAGCCCACGGCCACTCTAACATCATTCCATACAGGAAGTGAGATGGAGAG
Source organism: Cabassous unicinctus (assembly GCA_029593785.1). NCBI lineage: Eukaryota > Metazoa > Chordata > Mammalia > Cingulata > Chlamyphoridae > Cabassous > Cabassous unicinctus. Next base: position 4,712 of record JAQZBX010046061.1, on the reverse strand, counting down.
TAAACGGGGTGGAAAGAGACTCAACCAACTGCTGTTAAAATAGCACACTTTTGAAAATTTTATGAAAACAAATGACTGTATGAACACATGCAAGGTCCTTTTTCAGTGCCATTAAAGAAGCTTCATTTGCTTCTCTGAAAATCCACCTCTTTCTCCTTTGCCTCTCTCGTTGCATTTCGCTTCACCTGGAAGTGAGCTCGTCATCTCTCATTACTGTCAAAACACTGCACACACCTATGGTTGGTTCCTTTGTCAGCTGCAGTTGTCTTCCCACAGTCAATAGCAATCTGTATGGCACTATTTAACTTTCTCCTTCAGTGACTTTTTATAGAATTTCATCTGCCTGCCCCATAGAGGGCCCATTTTAGCTGAGTGGACAGCAGCTGGTGAGGTATCTGGGTTTTGTTATCAGCCATTGTTAGGGAATGACCAGCTGAGCACAGTTGGGAGGCGCCCATGAAGCTTTGATGCAGCAGAACTGGCTAGGCTTCAAGGCCTTAATGGTTTTCTCCTGCCATTTGATGTATATTTGATACCAGTCATAGGGTAGAGCTTCTGGGATACACAGGCAACAGCCATATTTTTAATCTTCATTCTGATTATACGTTTCTTGATTCATTCATCACTTGTCCAGACAGGAATTGCAGGGACTGCTTTTATTTTCTCATGCTGACTCTTGACTATTTTACACCTTGATAAAGTATTCAGAGCTTTTATTTCCTTTTGCACTGTTCTTGGTTATCAATAGTATATACATTCATGTTTACCAAAGATTTTGAAACCACATAGATCAGAATAATAATTACATAGGGAAAATATTTATCTAATAAATGATTTTTTACCATCTGATGGTATTCTATGCTGAGTATCTTCCTTCTCTTCAGCCTAAAGAATGGTTCATTATTCTAAATTTTAAAGATAAAGCTTTTACATACTGTGCTGAAATTCATTTAAATTGCCAACCCTGGATTAAATAACATGTACATCTTTTATAGAACATATTACTTCATTCAGAGAATCTTTAGATTATCAAATAAATTGACATGACCATTGGAATAAGATTTTTATTTCTAATTCTTTCTCTTGTTTAGTCTTACTAGCAAGCACTTGGACTAAGTATTTCACATACATCATTTAATTCTTCTTTTAAAAAGTTGTAAGGAAAGCAGTATTATCCTTTTTTTAAGGAAACAGCCTCCGACAAGGTATAAATTTGCCCAAGATCACACAAGAAATAACTGGTATATCTGAGATTCCAACGTGGGTCTGACACCAAACCTAGTGTTTATAACTACTTTCTATGTTTTCTATGTTTTAGAGTTAGAATGCTGGCCAGAAAAACAACAACAACAACAACAACAACAAATGGCAATAAAGGAATAAAGGATACTTGTATTTAACAATCCTCTCAAATCTAGAATAAATCAGAATTATTTTGCTATTTTAATTTATGATAGGCTTGGATATGTTGAAAAATTTATCATCTCCCAATCGTGAAAGCAGCTCCATTTTCATCATTCTGAAAATGCCTTGAATTAATATTTGATTTGGGCTACTTTTTGAAGTTAATTTATTTCATTTTGGCTCTTCTACCTGTCATACAGTTTTTCTTACGTGGTTATGTGCCTGAGGATCTTCTGTGTTGTTTGTTAAATGAAGAGTTCTAGAGCCCATACCAAACCTACAGAATCAAACTCAGTAGGGGTAGTGTCAAGAAATTTGCATTACTAACCAGCATTTAATTGTGATTCTGTAGGGCACCAAAGTTTGCTTTAAAGAGGGTTCCCATGCTTTTGCTGTAGTTGATGTTTCTGGGTAGTCATTGATGTATTCCCATATGATCATAATCCAGAATCTCAATGTAACTGGATCTTGTAGGAGAGCCCCTGTGGTCATCATTAGGACAGCTCACAATTATTCTGGTTATTCTCCATCAATAATTTGGGAGGGATTGCATTGCTTTGCCCCACTGAAGTCCAAAATGACCCTGCGGCAGCCATTGACCAATGAAAGTGAGTGGAAGTGATGGGAGCTCCCTTCCCTGGCCCCAGGAACCATCCACACACCAGATAGCAGAGGTTTGTCCACCTGCATTCCTGAGTGAAGATGAGATGGAACATATGCTGCTCACAAGAAACTCACCTTAGACCCAGGGATACAAACCGGTTAAAAGTGAAAGGTTGGAAAAAGATACTCCATGCAAATAGTAACCAGAAAAGAGCAGGGGTAACTATACTAATAGACAAAACAGACTTTAAATGCAAAAAAGTTATAAGAGATACAGGAATCCATTATATATTAATAAAAGGGACGATCCACCAGGAAGATATAACAGTCATAAATATCTACACACCTAACCAGGGTGTCCCAAAATATATGAGACAAACTCTGGCAAAACTGAAGGGAGAAATAGACATTTCTACAATAATCATTGGAGACTTCAACACCCCACAACCATCATTAGATAGAACAACTAGATAGAAGATCAACAAGGAAACAGAGAACTTGAAGAATATGATAAGCAAGTTAGAACTAACAGACATATACAGAGCACTGCATTCAAACTCAGCGGGTTATACATTCTTCTCAAGTGCCCATGGATCTTTCTCCAGGATAGACCACATGTTAGGTCACAATGCAGCTATAAATAAATATAAAAAGACTGAAATTATACAAAGAAACGTCTAAGATCATAATGGAATGAAACTAGAAATCAATAATAGACAGGAAAAAAGTAAATTTGCGAATGTGTGGAGACTGAACAACACACTCCTAAATAACCGGTGGGTCAAAGAAGAAATTGCAAGTGAAATCAGTAAATATATTGAGACAAATAAAAATGAGAACAAATCAAAACTTATGGGATACAGTGAAGGCAGTCTTGAGAGGGAAATTTATAGCCCTAAATGCCTATATTAAAAAACAAGAAAGAGCTAAACTCAAAGATTTAACTGAACAACTACAGAAACTAGAAAAAGAACAGCAAACCAATCCCAAAGCAAACAGAAGGAAAGAAATAATAAAAATTAGAGCAGAAATAAATGAAAATGAGAACAGAAAAACAATAGAGAAAATCAACAAAACCAAAATCTGGTTCTTGAGAAGATCAATAAAATTGACAAACTCCTAGCTAGACTAACAAAGAAAAAAATAGAGAAGATGCAAATAAATACAATTAGAAATGAAAGGGGAGAGGTTACAAATGACCCCACAGAAATAAAAAGAATCATAAGAGGATATTATGAGAAACTATATGCCAACAAAGTAGACAACCTTGATGAAATGGACAAATTCCTAGAAACGCACAACCAACCTACACTGACGCTACAAGAAATACAAGAATTTAACAAACCAACCACATTTAAGGAGATTGAATCCATCATCAAAAATCTCCCAGCAAAGAAAAGTCCAGGACCAGATGGCTTCACAGGTGAATTCTACCAAGCATTTCAAAAAGAATTAACACCAATCCTGTTTAGACTCTTCCAAAAAATTGAAGAGGAGGGAAAATTACCCAACACATTTTATGAAGCCAACATCACCTTAATACCAAAGCCAGATAAAGATTCTAAAAGAAAAGAAAATTACAGAACAATCTCTCTAATGAACGTGGATGCAAAAATTCTCAACAAAATACTTGCAAATCGAATCCAACAGCACATCAAAAGACTTATACATCACGACCAAGTGGGACTTACTCCTGGTATGCAAGGCTGGTTCAACATAGGAAAATCAATCAATGTAATACACCACATTAACAACTTGAAGAAAAAAAGACCACATGATCATCTCAATAGATGCAGAAAAGGCATTCGACAAAATCCAGCATCCTTTTTTTGATAAAAACACTTCAAAAGATAGGAATAGAAGGAAAATTCCTCAATATGATAAAAACCATATATGAAAAACCCACAGCCAACATCATACTCAATGGGGAAAGGTTGAAAGCTTTCCCTCTAAGATCGGGAACAAGACAAGGATGCTCCCTGTCACCATTGTTATTCAATATAGTACTAGAAGTTCTAGCTACGGCAATTAGACAAGAAAAAAAAATTAAAGGCATTCAAATAGGAAAAGAGGAAGTAAAACTCTCACTGTTTGTGGATGACATGATCCTGTACTTAGAAAATCCTGAAGTATCCATGACAGGGCTACTTGAGCTAATAAATGAGTTCATCAAAGTGGCAGGATACAAGATCAACACCCAAAAATCAATAATGTTTTTGTACACTAGTACTGAACAACCTGAGGAGGAAATCAGGAAAAATTCCATTTTCAGTAGCAACAAAAAGACTCAAATACCTAGGAGCTAATTTAACCAAAGAAGTACAGGACCTATATGCAGAAAACTATAAAACAATGTTAATCTCTCTCCCACTCAATTCCGTAGGTTATGGCGGGATATATAATGGCCTGTATCTGTCGTTGCAACGTCATTCAGAACAATTCCAAGTTCTGAAAATGCTCCCATATTATACCACTTTTCCTTCTCCCTGCCTTCAGCATCTCCAGTGGCCACTGTCTCCACATCCATGATATAATTTCTTCCATTGCTAGAATCACAATAAGCCTATAGTAGAATACCAGTAAGTCCACTGTAGTCCATATTTTTTCCCCCAATCCTGAGGATTCTGGGATGGTGAGGCCCACTCCACCTCTAAATGAGAGGGGGCTTCAATCCCATATGGCTGATGGATGGGACTCTCTTGCTT